>CM059231.1:12102821-12285321 GCA_030347435.1 Clarias fuscus
TGAGATATGTGCAACATGATGGTGTAAAGTTTATTGACTTTAATTTAATAAAACTTCATTGTTAGGAGTAATGAATGGAACAAAGTCAAGCTGCAGCTTGGGCTTCCAGGCTCCGTGTGCCACCTTGTGGAGACTCCGGCTTTGTCTTCACAGGGTCTCTTCGCAAGATTATATGACACTTTAAGATACTGTACATTTACAAGAGCCAGCAATTTGAAATAGACGATTTCCAGCCGTATAAATGCAACAGTATGTGATAGCTTCAAGTGTTAAAAAAAAAAGCAATGCGTTCCCGTGCCAGGATTAACATATCTAGAAGCCACGCCCCTTTTACTAGAACTGATGTCAACTTCACTAGTTCTCGAAGCACAGAACCAACTGGAATGGACCATTAAGTTAGGCCACGCCTCCTTTACTACAACTACTAAGCACAGAAGCTACGTCTGCTTCACTGGGACTGACAGGTTTATACAGTAGGACATGCCCCTTCACTACAAGTGGTGGCACATAGGCCACGCCTCCAGTATTTCCTTTAATAGGTGCAGATCCCAAACCTCAATCCTCATAAATGCTATGTTGTCTTAGTTAGTCTTAGGCTGATGAGAACAGAGGCCACACCCCTTTCATAGAAACTGGCAAGAACATAGGCCAGACTTTCTTATGTGGGAATGACAAGCGCATAGGCCACGCCCGTTTTTTATGTACTTCAAGCCATCTTTATTGGAACTGATAGATGTCACACAGTTCCTGCCTCCATTAGTCTGACTGAGAGGGAAAGGAGGCCACGCCTCTTTTCGTGCCAATAATAAGCACAGAGGCCACACCCCCCATCAAACTAAAACAGACAAAGGAAATATTGTTTTTACGTGTCAACTAAGAACATAGGCTTTTAGTGATAATGACTGGAAAAGTCCCTTCCATTTCATAGTGAACCAAGAACAAGAACCAAGGTCACACTTCCTTTAGAGGGACTGACACGAACAGTGACCAGTCTTTCTTCATAGATACAAGGGACACACCCTCTTTAGTGGGACTGACATATGCATAGGCCACACCTCCTCCACTGGAACTGATAGGCAACAGGCCACACCTCCTTACCTGGGATTGACAAATACAGAGGTCACACTTCTGTCACTGAACAAAGAATGGGTGAAGTACATAGGATTCTTAGAAGTTGGTGGGTTTCCTCAGGTTTCCTCCCACAGTCCAAAGACCTGCAGAGTAGGCTAACTCGCATTTCCAAATTGCCCACAGTGTGCGTGTGCGTACTCTAATGGATCGCAACCCCGTCCAGGGTGTACCCCGCCTTGTGCCCTGAGTCCCCTGGGATAACCCAGAGTGCGAGAGAGAAAGATTGTTGTTGTCACTTTTAACGTTCCCAATAATTAGACATCGGGTGATTTGCCGATCCATATTGCAATAAGGAAATCCCACCACAGAACGTGCTGAGTATCTTTACATGTGTTTTTCTCCTGTAGCCCTGCACGCTCGAGTGTGGAAGCAGCGTGGACCTGAGGAAGCTGGGCCTCTGTCGGAACGCTCTGACCAAAGACGAACCTGCCACCGTGGATCAAAAACCCGAGTCTGACAGCGCCGAGCACCTCCTGGCCAAGAAATACGGCGGCTTCATGAAGCGCTACGGTGGCTTCATGATGAAGAAGGCATCCGAAGACCTCACGAATGACGAATCCGATGGAGTTTCCGACGAGGAGCTGGACATCCTGAGGACGATCCTGAGGGCGGGCCTGAACGCCGACCAGCCGGGCAAGGAGCTCCAGAAGCGCTACGGAGGCTTCATGCGCAGGGTGGGCAGACCGCAGTGGCTGGACGAGCCCAAATCCTACGGTCTTCACAAACGCTGGGAGGAGGAGGAGGGAGCGGAGAACGCGTTGCCCGAGACGCACAAGAGATACGGAGGCTTCATGGATTAAGAGCTGATGCAAAGATTCAAAACGGACTCTCATCGTCGCAAAACAGTCCCTAATGTGTGCGCAGCTTACCACTTAATGCTAATTTATCATGAGATTAATGTGCAAAGTCATTCTATAAAGATGGAGATTCATCATGGGTGATCCTTTGTGCAAATCTTTTAAGTGAATTATATTAGTGAACCCGTTTGAAAGCGAAACAATATGTTATTATTTTATTATTTCAATCGTATGTACATTTCTCAAAGTACAATAAATAAAATAAATGAAGCAGAGTACAATTAAATAAGAGCCTCTGATTATATGTTTCCCACTGTCTTGCAGAAAAACTGTGTATTAGATTCACACAAGTAAAAAATAAACAAAATTGCCTATATTTTTAAACAAATGCAAAATATTTACATCTATTTCAGTCATAAAACAGTCATCGGTCATGTAGATTCAGTAAATAACGATCATACGACGCCATGTTGTAGCTTGTTGATGATGAATCAAATGAATCAGTATTCGATTCATTTAAAAGCTGTAAGTAGTTCAAATGAATCGAATCTCCAAAGTGCATCGTGAAGCCTGTCACCTCTGCACATACGTACAGTATATCTCCTGAATAATGTCTGTTTCAGTAGTTTAAAGTGTGTGTTTTTAGTGGTTTGTTTGAGTGTTTACACCATGCCCGTATCCATCTATCCAACCCTTGTTTGTGGACGGATAGAGAAACCTGTCGAGTGCAGGAATCACAATCGCTGCTTTCTCCGTCAAGTGTTAAAGTGATTCGTTTACTCAAAATCATGCAATTTTTTTTTTTTAACCAGTAGACACAGCATTTCATCCAGGTGTTAATGATAATGGTGTGTATCTCTCGTTGATGTCAAAATGTGTATCAATCATTTCCAATTGATTGGCTGTAAACAGTATAATAAATGAATCTGACTGCAGGACAAACGTGAGCTTGTTGTTCCTTTTTTGCGGGGATTAATCTGAATTACTCTGGACACCTTAGGCACAACTTCACCAAATCCAGTATATCTAAGCTGATGCTAGTAAAAGTCGACAAGTCACTTGTGCGATATGTACCCTGTGGGCGTGGCCTGTTTAGTGGTAGTAGCTACATACATCGTCTAAAGCTAAAAAGTCTAGCTTAACTTTCATTCTGTGAAAAACTGGTTGGCAAAATCGGAGGTAAGAACTAAAAATTCTGAGAAACTGATTGTGTAGTGGTAGTAGGGACCGGGTTTGATTCCTGTCTCTGTGTGCATGGAGTTTGCATGTTCTCCCCATGCTTGGTGGGTTTCCTTCGGCTACTCTGGACACACTCCTCCCCAGTCCAAAGACCTATAGATTGGGCTAATTGGCATTCCCAAATTGAATGAGCGAGTGTGTGTATGTGTGTGCCCTGCGATGGATTGGCAACCTGTCCAGGGTGTATCCCGCCTCATGCTCTAAGTCTGCTGTGATAGGCTGTAGGCCGTCCCATGACCCTAAATACATGATAAAGCGATATAGATTATGAGTGAGTGAGTGATTGTGTTGTGTTGCACAACCGTGGTTTGGGGAGGGCCTGGGTGGTTGCACAATTGTGGCTGCTGGCGGAGGGAATAGTGGTACAGTGGGTGCAATTGCAAGCATGGTTCCCAGGGGGTTGTTGAAGGGTGATGACTTGAACCCAACCTAGTGCATTGTCTTCACCTCTTAAAATGATTGAAAGAGGAATTCCCATCACTTCATCACATAGAATTCAAAGAAATATTCTTTTTTTTTTTAACTACCATGGAAAATCAGACCTTCTGGGAAAAGATATGTTATTAAACGTTGAGTATTGCTTCTCTTAGTTTTCGCCTCATACATCCAAGGATGGGGGTTTGAATCTCGCAGGAGCGAGATATATGATGGAGTTGTATTGGTAACGTGAAAAAACCTGAATCACTCACTGAGTAGTTGTATGTTACATGTGTTGCACCTAGATATTGAAGTTAACGCGCAGTGTTAACTTCAATATCTAGGTTGGGCAGTGCGTGTGCTATGAAATATAATACAGTTCAAAGATATGGGTTGTAGGCTGATTGGCGTTTAAAGTTTGCCTGTAGAGTGTGAGTGTGTGTAAGTGTTTGTGCTTATGTGCATTTGTGCCGTGATGAGTAGTGAGTAGGCACCCTATCTTGGTGTCTATGCTTTGTGTCCATGAGATAGGCTCCAGGCTCTGTGCGCCCCTACAACGGACAGGTTTTATCTATTTAAATAAAAGAAAGGTTTTGTCTGTACATTGGTCAGAACTCAGTCTTTCAGTGATCCTTTATACGTTTCATACATTGGAAGACTTAAAACTTCAGAAAATGTTCTTTCTGTATGTCTGTATGTCTGTCCAGCCAGAATTTCTCTCAGCATCACGCAAAACTGGCTGAACAGAATTGAATGAAACTTTCGCAGTACTTAGATATCTGCCCTAAGTTTAACCTGAGCCACATATGAAATCAAAAAAACAAAAGCGATTTTAAGTACCAGCTTTAATAATCTACTTTAAAATAAGCTACTCATGCGCTACCCGCTCAATGTAAACAAACACCTGCACCAATAGATATTAATTAGAAAAGATAATTTATATTATTATTTATATTTATACTGGGATTAGTTCATACTGTATTTTCACTTTGGCTGAAATAACAGCGCTGACGTGGTATAAGTGCATTTTAACACGCCGGAGTCGTTTTAAGACAAAACTTCATCTTTATCCGATCGACTTTTTCCATTTCTCATCTGTGATTCTCTCTCCGATTACCGAACAGGGAGTGTATTTGTCTGAGCACCAAAGAAGTACAACTTAGTGTAAACAAGGCGTCAGATACTCGACCGTACAGAATGTGATTTCTGTGTATTAATAAGTGAGACAGAGAGTTCTGCTGTACAGAGAGACACACAGACATGGACGTGGACTTCAACCTCAAATAATAATAATAATAATATCACTCATTACATTAAAGATTATTTTAGCTTTAAGCTTTTAAACTATTTCTACAAACTCTTTAACCATGTAAGTACAGTCCTTACGCTAGTGGAAATTTAATGACTTGTCATCTAATGCCATCTATTATTTAATGACTTGTTACTGGTGTTATCATGTTCTTGTTAGAAGCACAACACATTAAATGTGGTTCCTCATTAATCAGGTTCGAGTGGAGTTATTATCTTTTCCTCCATATGCCCTAGCGGTAGGAAAGTTCTGGAATTTTCCCATCAGGTCACAGTTTGGCTGCAGTTTTCATAAACTGATCCATGTACAATGTTTAAAAGTGTTATATAAATATGTCTGCACATTATGTTTGGCGTACATACCAAACAATGCACCCGCAATAAATAAAACTTTAACAAAGTCCTCGTTCACAACCTTCTCTTGTGAAGAGAGAGAGAGAGAGAAAAAAGAAAAGAAAAAAAAAAACAGTCGATTTGGGACGCGTCCCGGAAGAACAGTCACGTGACTCAGACCTGTATTACGCAATGATACTGTAGTTCTGCCTGTGTGCGGGTGAGTGAGAAATCAGTTCCGAGCTCTTTAACTCTTACACGCGGAGCAGGTAAGCGCTACTGACTCTCCGATATCTACATACGATGATTAACGATTATTAAAATAAGAGTTGATCTTGTTCGTTTAAGATAAGATAAGTAATATTTACCCCACGTTTTCCTGTTCATTTATAAATATACTGCACTCCGTGTTCACTTTTGCTTTCTCTCTCCTACCCGAGTTAAAGCAGACATAAGGCATGAAAATCTGGGATTTAAACAGTGTAAAATGAGCCTATTTGGAAGTTTAGTAGTCGTTTTAGTCCACAGTGTATCTTAAATGGACTTGGACTTTGGGAAATGAAATATCGCGATAGTTCCCGCGTTTCCTTTAAATGTGTCACGTATCGCGATATCTCAACCGAGAGTCCTTTTTTAAAAGCAGAGACACACAATGTCAGTCAGATTTTAAATCTATAAATATCACAAAGTCTTAAACATCCCAATTCAATATTAGGTTTTCCCTGATTTCCTTACAATTGTAAGCCTTTTAAGAAATTTAATGAGTAATTAAATGTATCCCATTCCTTATGACATTTAGTTGTATTGCTTTAAAGTAGAGATTTGTTTATATTGATCGGCTGGTCATCGGTCACGGCCAGTCAAACTGAAAACCAGGCAACTTTGGTCACTTTTGGCCGATCAACCCGTTCACCTCTGTTATGAATGTAGAAATAGTTTTTTTTTTTTTTTTTAAGAAGTTTTGGAAAGAATCAGCTACTCTTTTTTTATTTTCTAGAACACTAGGACACTAGAGCTGGGGTGGCGAATGACATAGATTGCCACCCTGTGCCACCCCGGTAGATCCGCCCCTGCTAGTAGAGATTGGGGAAGAACTTGATTTGGCTTTTTGTTCTTTTGTGTAGTGATGTACAGTATGTATCGCTGCACCGCCTCCAAAATCTCCATGAAATTTTCTTTGGGAGGGGGTGAGGGCCGGGGGTGGGGGGTTAATTCTATGTGTTTTTGTGTAATACATGATAAAAATCATGCGATTACGGCGGGTCTCCGTATTAGTCAAACACAACCTCAGACAACCAACAACATCTGACCCGGGTCCTGTGGCTGCGAAACCAAATTATCACCCATCCACCGCCGTTATTTTGTTGAAATGCTGTGTGGGATTTTTACCAGACATTGCGCTCGGCATTAAAAACCACTCCACTTTGGTCTCATCAGTCCATAGGACATCGTTCCAGAAGACTTTTGGTTTCATCAGATACAGATGCAGTTTTCTGAACTTAGTCATTCTTCCATGTTCTTTTTAAACAGAAGAGGCTTTCTCCTGGCAACCCCTCCAAACAAACTGTGCTTGTTCAGGCTTCTTCTAATTTTGCTGTCGTGGACTTTAAAATGGGATTTCTCATGACGTTGATGAATATTCTTAATCTGTTCTGGAATGTGTCTTGCGCTGTATGTGCTCCCCCTCCCTCAGGTCACACAGGTGGCGTTCAGAATGAATTTCCTCCTGGAGACTCTGCGTGTGCTGGTGCTCTCTGTCTATTACATCCTGGAATCCTGGGTGAAGTTCCTCCTGCCGGTAGGGAAGAAGAGCCTGGCTGGGGAGACGGTGCTGATCACCGGAGCGGGCAGCGGCATCGGGCGCATCATGGCCACCGAGTTCGCCAGCATGGACGTCATCCTGGTGCTGTGGGACATCAACCTGGACGGGGTGAAGGAGACGGCTCAGGCGGTTAAAGAGAAGAGCTCTCGGAGTGTGCACTACTATCAGGTTGACTGCAGCGACCGGGCCGAGGTGTACCGGGCGGCAGAGCAGGTACGATCTCAGTGCGGCCTTCAACACAGGATAAAAGAATGAAGTGTCATGATTCTTCAAGAGATTTGTAGATAGATAGATAGATACTGAGGATATTGATATTGATTAATGGATATTGATCCTGAGGGAAATTCCAGAATTTAGGTTTCTGAAGAAATTTTCTGGAAAAATAAAATATGAAAAGTAAAATTACATAATAATAATAATAATAATAATAATTTATTTAATGACTGCAAACATAAAATAATAATAATAATAAGATATGAAAAAAAAAAGTGAATTCTTACCAAAAAAATCGAGAACAATAAATCTGTAAAAAAAAAATATACGGAAAATATTTTTGTTTTTGTTTTTTTGTCATTTTTATTGGTAAATTGTTTACAAATATACAGTATATATATTGTATATTTGTATATATATATATACTGTATATTTGTAAACAATTTACCAATAAAAATGACAAAAAAAAACACGAAAATATTTTCCGTATATTTTCATTTTACTGTGTTTGTGTGTGTGTGTGTGTGTGTAGCTATTCTACCTTATATGATGTTTTTATATATAACAAACATTTTCTTTCCCCTTTATCATTTCTTTTCAGGTCAAACAGGAAGTCGGAGACATCACTATCCTCATTAATAATGCCGGCATCGTCACCGGCAAGAAGTTCATGGATTCTCCAGACACCCTCGTCGAGAAGACGCTCCAAGTTAACACGATGGCTCACTTCTGGGTATTGTCTCATAATATCGATTTTTTTAAATAATATCCATTTGAAGGATGTTTTTAGATTGTGAAATTCATAAAAAGAATTATATTTCGTGTCATACTTTTTTTTTATCCATTAATAGTTACTTTTAATGTCGTGGCATGTGTGTGAAAGCGGTTAATTCCTGGCATCGCTTACATTAGAGCCTCTGTCAACAATAAGCATGAGCGGGTTTGTCAGGTGAAGGTTTACGGAATAAAGACGGAAAGTTTTCCTGGTGGTTTCAGACCTACAAAGCATTCCTTCCAGCGATGACGGAGAAGAACCACGGCCACCTGGTCTCCATCGCCAGCTCCGCGGGACTGATCGGTGTTAACGGTCTGGCAGGTAACGTCCTCGTGTTCTCCTCGGTGAAATAAACCTCAGGTTCAGTGTTTCATGTTTGCCCTGAAGCTGTAAAGCTCATCGAGCAGGTCAGGGCTTGTAGGCAATAATTAACATAACTTCAAAATGTACCTCCTTGGGGTCAAAATGACTGAAATGTCATAGTATGATTCTCGAACAGGTTTGAATGCATAGGGTTTGTGAACAAAAAAAAAAGGATTTCAACAATAATTTGTTGAATGTCTACTTGACTAAAACAAAACAAAAAAATATTCACATCTTGAATCTGAATAATTATTCAGTACCTGAAAGTATGTTTTTTATTAAATACAAAAATGAAGTATATCATTGTAACAAATTGCACTATCCGCCTCTAACCAGATTATAATAATAAAATACACAAAAACATTCCATGTTATATTATGTTATAATGACATATAACAGTAATTACAATTTGATATATTTGATAAAATATTTTTTAAAATGTAAAAGTTTTTTTTAATTTTTTAAATTTTAAATTTTTTTTTTTTTTTACATTGAAAGTAAAGATGTACAATACCACAGAGACACTCCACAAGTGTGGATGTGCATGAAATGGTTAAACACACACTCATGCACAAACATAGAGAGCGAGCGAGCGAGCGGGCTTTAAAGATGTCAATGATATCATTAGACCATCTCATCGCATTGTCATACACGTCACTTTTACATTGTTCTGTAAAAACCTTTACTTTTTCTTCCCCACTGATTTAAAAAAAAAAAAAAAAGTTTTCACAATTTTTTTTTTCTTGCTGAGTCGAAACAATGAGAGAAAATAAAAAGAAAGATGCTTAGAAAAATGACAAGATGCTAAGTCAGAATATCAAATAATATAAAAAGAGGAGACTTTAATAGAAGTAGACGTTTTTTTTTTTTTTTTTTTTTTTTTGGTGCTCCAGCCTCTCTTTCCTCTCCCAGCAGTTTGGTGTAACTGAAATCCCACTGTGGGTCTCGAGTCGTGGATTCCTGAGCTATCTGAACTTCCTCTGACCTGTTTTCACTTCGGCACACTGACAGTACCTGTTTATGATTTTGGTTTAGTTCTCATTTTCCATTTAGGGCATTTTGGCAGACATGGAAGAAGAAAGAGCTTTAAAGCCTCTATCAGTGAACACATCTGAATGACTACAGATACAATCAGTCCGAACACTCTAGTATAGTAATGCAGTGAGGGACGCATTACAGAGCTCTTGTCTTTCCATTTCTGGTGAATGAAGGCGTACACGTGATTGACATTTACAGAAGATTTCAAGCACAGGACGGCGATGAGACATCCTGTGAACATTCAGTGGGGAAAGCTTGAACCTTGAAAAATGACAGATAACTTGTCACCAACTTGTGGAGGAAAGTGACGTATCAACACCACGTTACAGAAACTCGGCTGGGAGTTATTGCCACGTCCCCCGTACAGTCCTGACCTCGCTCCAAGCCATTTCCACATGCTTGGGACATTAAACGAGTTCCTGGGAGGCCGGCGTCTCAGGCGTGAATCAGACAGTCTCCGCCGTACTGAGAAAACTTTCTACCTTTATGGTATCCAAACACACATAAGTTTAGTTTTTTTTTTACAATTATTATTCCTTTCTTTTTAATTTTTTTTATTTAGTGTAATTTTTTTTTTAAATAAATCAAGAAAGAAATACATAAAAAAAGGATTTCAACAATAATTTGTTGAATGTCTACTTAACTAAAACAAAACAAAAAAATAGTCACATTTTGAATCTGAATAATTATTCAGTACCTGAAAGTATGTTTTTTTTTTATAAAATAACAAAAATGAAGTATATCAATGTAACAAAGAAGTTCTAACCCGAATCCAACAAGTTTTTTTTTGCAAGATTTTAACTTTTCTTCTTCTCTTTTCTTTCAGATTATTGCGCGAGCAAATTCGCTGCCGTGGGCTTCGCCGAGTCTGTTGCCCTGGAGCTAATAGACACGGGAAAAGACGGCGTCAAGACGACTATAGTGTGTCCGTATTTTATCAACACGGGGATGTTCGACGGCTGTGGCACAAAGTGAGTACAATAAGAACCCAACAGACGTTCGTATGTCCAGTTTGTTCATAACTCCAACAAACATTATCTAGGTACCTAAGATACTAACGCAATCGGCTATACGCAGTAGAAAACGAACGCGTTCCATGACCTCGTCCTTGTTCATTAGAATCGGACTTAAGAAACCAATTCGACTTCGACTTACTCCCGGAACGGAACTACCTGTATATATATATATGGAAGGAGTCTCCAGTGTCAGTGCTTTCTAACACTACGTTTTCCAACAGCTTTTCCAACATATAATTGATTCTTTTCTGCATATTTGTAACGGTTTTGCCACAGAATCCGAGATTTTGATGTTCAGATAAACACAAGCCCTCCTTCTTTATAAGGTGTCCCTTATTCGCACCCCTGACACACATTCTGATTGTTTTTTGTTTTTTCTTTGTTTGTTTGTTTGTTTTTCTTCAGATGGCCGCATTTCCTTCCCCTCCTGGAACCTGAATATGTTGCAAAGAAGATCTTGAACGCCATTCAGACAGACCAGACCTTCCTTTTACTGCCAAGGAGCATATACTTTTTAAACTTTTTGAAAAGGTAAGCCCTAACGAGGACACGTATGATGCACGTTCGAAGGTTTTCTTATTTTAGATGTAGAATGGAAATATTTTCACGGGTAAAATTGACAAAAAAGTCAGAAATGTATAAGGGGCGTTCAAGTCAAAGCGGGACTGAAGATTCAAAGTAACAGCCCAGGGGTGCCAAAACTTATGCATGCCACCCAGTATACATGGCATGGTATTGTTTCAAAAATGGAACATTATTCCTCCCTCAGTGGCAGAATAATTCTTGCAATGTTTATTTAAAAATTATGGAAGGAGTCTCCAGTGTTTTTTTTATTTTTTATAGACATATATATATATATATATATATATATCTGCTCTAATGGATGATCTATAACTTGTCGCTATAAGTGGATAAAACATTTTGTTGTAGTGGCTGTTGAATCAGTAAATCACTAAACGTGGAATGCCTGCTTCATCACACCGCCCTGTTCTCGATTATTTATTTAGATTATTGCTTTGAAAAAAAAAAAGTCCTTTGTTCTAATCTAAACCGAAAAACTTCTTATTAACAAAATCGAAAGATGAATATTCAAAAGCAAGTTGAGCGAAACGTATCTTAAAATGTAGCCCGAGTTTAAAAAAAGATTAAAAAAAAAAAAAAAAAAAAAAGTATTAGTTTTAGAGCAAAGGTACGTACAGTAGTGTGTGTTTGTGAAAAGCACATGCTGGCTCTGGTCAAACTGGTTATTAGAGCAAATTGTCAGAGATTCTTGTCTTACCTTTCACAAAACTTTGGTGTTTTCTGGTACGTTTTCATTCATCTGATCTTCCTTGAGGAAGTCTTTGTGTAGCAGCAACGCTGAGATAAATCAACACCTGTCAGGCCGGACAAACGCGGAGCCTGCGGCGGTTCTGGTGTTATTTGGGTGAAGCGGTGGAGAAGACGGGACAGTGCGAGATCAGAGTAGATCATGATTAGCATCAGGAGTTCTGCACCAGCAAAAAAAAAAAAAAAATGTTTCGTAATGTCACGTGAGAACTTTGATCATTCACTTGATATAATATCCTGAAGCTTGTGTGTATATTTTGGATCATTTGAAATCAAACATTAACACACACACACACACACACAACAATTATCCATAGGTTCACTTCTTTACAGAAGCTACCTGTAGATGTAGATAACTCATGCGCATTAGGATTAAAGTGCTGTCCAACTTTACAGTTAATACTGTGCGTTAATACGTTAAAAAAAAGGTTTTTCATGTCAGAAAGCGATGCACGGTCGTGTCCAAAGCACAGAAAACAAAAAGTGCCCATACAGTAAGATCTCATACGCGTGGAAACTTAAGGCAGTGTTTCCCAATCTGTGGGCCATTTACAATAAATAAGTTTCAAACGTTTTCAAAAATTTGGTAGAAAAGTTTTTAATTTAGAATTTCAGATCGCCCCAGAATGCATATGATTAAGTGTTTAATATTTAAAGTCATCAGAACGAATTAAACCTGATTCATCGTGTTCTTATGTATTTGTTTATTTGTTTTTTAAAGGAATTTATTTTGGAGGGATATTTCATGTCGTGTGTGATTTAAATACATATTTTTTCATCATATAGTCATAAGAAAGTTAGTTATTTATAAAAAAAATTTGACAAGGAAGAATATTGCAGCACAAAACCCCTGAAATGTGTCAAATATACACCAACTGTACTCCAGGACAATCAAGTATTTGTTCATACTTAATATAAAACAAATAAAAAGAACCGATATACAAGCATAATAAATTCATATACAAGCAAAAATATTATTATTAATAATAATCATAATAATAATAACACATATACACAAGTTATCTCTACAACAGTTCATGACGTTCTGTTCGAAACAAATGTGAAATGTGATTTCAAGATAAAATGTTTCCTGAATATTGTCCAGGACCAAAGACTTCAGAACTATTAAAACACAACGAATTAATATGCTGATCACTTTCTCAGGGTTTTGGTGATCCCTAGAAAGCAAATCAGCACACGAATAGAGAGCTGGGAAACGTCTTCGCCATGTTTTCATTATGTGCTACGTATATAGACCAGGATCCTAGAACTGGGGAACATGAGTCCATTTGTCCTGCTCCTATTATGTGACATATAAGTCTTATAGGAACATAGGACCCTGGGAATGTAGGGATGACCCTGTCCTTATTCCTCAATGAGTGGGTTTCTTTTTTTATTGCACCATGAAAACTTGTCAATCAAAGCCAGCTGTCTCCCTTGAATTTTTGATTTATTTATTCCCCCCCCCCACACAGTTTCCTGCCGTTTAAGGATGCCGTGATCCTGGGCATGTACTTCGGAGCTTTCAACTTCATGGACACTTTCAAAGGAAGACAAAAGAAACTGAATTAACCACCGTTATTTCAGCATCGTTTTATTGATCATTTTGTTGTAAAGAAAACAAAACCTCTGTAACATTTTTTTGTTTGTTTGTTTGTTTTTTTACAAAGGAACCAAACTACTGTATACATCAGATCCCGAATGTGTTCCAGTGGTGCCTTACTGAATCTGCATTGTTGAGTCTGTTTACATTTGACGATAACGTCCACTTGAAGGGCATTCTTTACTTGTTTAGACATCGATTTGTACGATCGAAAGACATTTCAGCATTAATACACTGGTGGACCACTGCTGTATTAAATACTGATATATTTCAGCTGGGGTTTGAGTTTTTTTTTTGTTTGTTTTTTTTGTTTGTTTGTTTTTTTAGAAATGTTTAAAAATACTGTAGACTGCAGGGATTTTTCATTTTGCTAGCAGATACACACACAATAGTTTATTAAAATTTTAACAAGCTCTTGGTTTTAGAGGCTTGTTTTGAAAGAAAGTATTTCGAATGCCGTGTTCATTCTGTGTAAAATTGAAACGATGAAAGACTAATTTTGCCTGTTTCACTTTTTTACTTGCCATGATTAATAACATACATTATTGACCGCTAAGATGGTTAGATATGGGCAACATATCTGATTTTAAGAAGGTTGTTGTTCATTCGAACGGTGTTACAGATACAAGCACGACTTCTCTATTATATAAAATCCATATCAAGTTCCCAAGGCCGCACAGTGGCTTAGTGGTTAGCACCGTCGTCTGGCACCTCCAGGGTCGGGGGTTTGAGTCCCACTTCGGGGTCTGTGTGTGAGTTTCCCCCCGTGATTGGTGGGTTTCCTCCGGGTACTCCGCTTTCCTCCCACAGTCCAAAGACATGCAGATGAGGCTTATTGGCGTTCCCAAAGTTGATGATGAGAATGGCTGGACTGGTTGGAGCTAATGCAGGAAGGCTCAGGATGCCTCAGATACCTGTTTGTTGACAAATAGTTCCAGATTTATTTCTTTTTTTAATCCTCATCTGTAAAAAGTGGTGGAGCTCTGTGACCTTCTCCTCACAACGTGTTGCTTCTCACAGAACTGTCTTTTAATAGATTTTCTTGGCATGTTGTATGTGAAAATGGCAATAAATCAGCAGTCTCTGAAATAATCAAACCAGCACCAATAACCATGTCACAGTCACTCAGATTATTTTTCTTCATTTTGATGTTTGATGTGAACGTTAACTAATGCGGTTGATCTGTCTCTACATGATGTGCTGCTTTTTCTACCCTAAAATAAGACATTAGCGACCATTAACATTTAAAAAAAAAAAAAGTAATCTATTTTGATTAGACAATTCACTGTTAGACTTTTACAGTCCTGATATGAACATGGAATCACACTGCCCTCTAGTGGGCTACACACTCAAACACATTCATTAGCATTTCTTACTGTACAGTAAGTGGCTGTTATTTAAATGCCACTGAACATTCATGAAGATTGTGAGATAGGAAGATAGAATAGGGCGGAATGACTGACAAATATGCATATTTTTCTATTAAATATTGTCTAAGCAGAAGCTTTTTTTTGTTTGTTTATATATTTTTTTACCATTATTATGATACATTTTTTAAATGTAATTGCCATATAATAATGTTTAGAACATATTGGAACATACCGTCATGGAAAAAAGAAAGTATACCTATAGCCAATTCTATGCGTTTATTTGTCAGTGCATAAATAACAATGATCAGATGGTCCTCAGTACTGTACGCTTTGACGGTCCCCTGTACTTCTGAGTGGTCCTCAAGACAAGGTGATGGTCCTCAGTATGTTTGGGTGGCCCCTTAGGTCATTTGTGTGGTCCTCAGTACAATTTCAGTATGATTGAGTGGCTCTTGGTACATGGATCTTTTAATATCGTTGTTTAACAAGGTCAGAAAAAGCCTGAATGTATACATGTTCAATTTAAAATGAAAGAAAAATGATAACAATAATTTTATGTCTTCTGTTAAAAACATTTTTTTTTTATTTAGTCTGAATAACACAATTCATCATCAATAATCACTCTCATTTATAATGAAACTTTAAAACTAAAAATAAATGATACTGCCGTTTGAGATTGGTGTGCTGTTTATGTTACTGTATGTTTGTTTTTATCTGTATGAATCACAACGATAATCAAAAAACAAACCTGAAATCTTTGATATGTATTTCAGAATGCAAATCTGGTTAAATTTAAATGATACTGTGACACTGAGGAAAATTCCAAAGTCAATCATTCATGAGCAGACTCTCGTCTCATCTGTTTGTCCAGATAACACGTCTTAGTTGTTACTCAGGGAAATGAACAGAAGAATCCGTTCTACAGACCTGCACTCATTCAGATAAACCACCAAATAACAGCTCAGTCAAACTTTCCACATCTCTTTCGGTTTTCTGTAAAAATGAACATGTACATAAATACATATTAAATACACCAAAGTAGTTTTATGTACCGTATATATTACCTCCAGTTTTCCATAGAGTAGTTCCAGGGCAAAATGAACAGAATCGTAACTAAAAAACATATTTTGTGGCATTTTGCTCATGGCTTCATCAGCTTTTCCTTTGAACGAGTCTGTGACTCCCGTCTTCTTTCTATAAATTGCGAATTTCCTGTCTGCCGAGAATGCGTTCACGTGCACTTTGTTCACGACACTGGTCACGAGTGCTCCAATCTTTTGTGCTAGTGAAAAAAAACAAAAAACAAAGTGTAAATTTTTATTTTCTTTCGTAAACTCTCGTGTATTCTAGATTCAGTACATGTGGGTCAAATATTCCAAGCCTTTTTCTTTTCCACTGTATTTTTGTTTAGATGATAACAGCTTAGAGGTCATGAAAATGAAACATCTGGAAGGTCAAAACATTAGAATAATCAATTAAATCAATCAAAAAAGGATTGACAATACGGAAATTCTCAAAATGTTTGTTCACGTATGCACTCAGTATTGGCCAGGGCTCCGTTAGTGCAAATTACTGCAACAATACAGCATGGCATGGAGGCGATCAGCCGTTATTATTGAGGACCAGGTTGCTCTGATAGCAGCCTTCAGCTCATCTGTGTTGTTGGGTCGGGCGTTTCTCATCTTCCTCTTGACAATACTCCATAGATTCTGTACTCCATGTGTTCAGGTCATGTGGGTTGGCTGGACAATCGAGCACAGTAATATCAAACCACATTTTTGGCACTGTGGACGGGTGCTAAGTTCTGTTTGAGAAGAACGTCTCTGATTTCCAGTCCCGGCAAGTTCTTGAGTCAGCTGAATCTTCCTTGTGGAGGGTGTGATGATCGTCTTCTGGACAAAAGTCAACTCAGCATTCTATCGCATGTGTGAACTGAACTAGACCAAGAGGTAGCTACACAGTATGACTTTACACTATATGAATTTTATTATACTCAAACCTGAAATGAAATATGCTAATATTTTGAGATATTGGATTTTTGATTTTCATGAGCTGCAAGCCATAATCAAAAAAAAAAAAAAAAAAAAAAGTATATGTACAGTAATGAGTCTAGAATATTCCACTTTGATGTTTTAAATTGGATTAGATAAGAAAATTAAACTGGCCAATATTAAAATTTATTAAGATGCAGTTTATACACACACACACACACACACACACACAACGAGATTTACATGTGAACTGAATAATCTCTGGTCCATTTTCACGGCAGCAGACTCCAGCATAGTACGCTTCAAAGACAAATATTCCACTTTGCACAATGAACAAGTCTCCTAGTTTTGCATTTCCACTGTATTCATCCGAAAATCCTTTGACCACATTGAAGCCCTTCGGTTTGGCACCAGAGGAAATCTTCTTGCAGTCAGATTCAGTTGGCTGGAAAAAACAAACAAACAAACAAACATAAAAGTCACCCCTAAAATCAAGAGTTTTCATTATTCTGCATGGAAATACATAGTTTTACCTGCAGATAAATTTCAAGAAGTTCCAGGACAAACTCAATACAGTTGTATTCAGAAAAGTTCTTCTCTAAACGTCTGCTCATCGCCTCCTCGACATTTTCTTTGAATGACCGAGGGATTCCCGAGACCTTCCTGTAAATTGCAAATCTGTTCCCTCCAGTGAACCCGTCCACATTTACTTTGCCTATCTCTGTATTGTTGAAAAATGTTCCTATTAAGGAAAAAAAAAGTGAATGTACTGTACACATCACTCCACATTTTGTATCTGCACTATATAGATCTTTCGCATATGATGTCACGGCGCCTGTCTGCGATGGTCCCGCCCCACATTCAAAACCAGCCACAGAAGCGCTTTCAGCAGAAAAACAAACCTGATAACGTTACACCATCTTAAACAACATAGTCAATGCTTCTTACTCACAATGAATTACCCGGCTAACGTGAGCTACAAGGCTACAATAGCTTCCTAACATAGATGAATCCCAGAATCCCAAATCCCTCTCTAACCTCTAATCAAGGGCACTACTTGGGGTGTGGAACAAGGGATTCTACACCCTAGCTTTCTTTTTTTTATGCTATTTATAATTCAAGCCCAAAACCTAAAATGTTTAGTTAGCTATTAGCTAGAAGTGTGAGTATTAGTTATATGTTACCTGGATATCATTTTATGAAGCGTAAAGCAAAGCGTCTTCCATACTGTAGCAACAGAAGCACTGAGTGAGCTAACACTAGCAAAAGCCACGGATTCATTTACACATTTTGCGAATTAATATCCTTACTAACTTCTTTATCCATTTCCACAGGCTAGTTTCTCTTTTGAACAAGTTACGACGTCCACCACGGCATACTGCGTATGAAAATGGTCAGCGGAACAGAAGCTAGCGTTTAACAGTTTGCTCTTTTATCCGTGAGACAAAGCATCGGATCATCTGGTACATAATCAGATAATCATCAGGTGTGTAATTATCCTCATACGTCATTATCAACATAAATACACAATAGCCTAATATCGGTTAACGGTGCTTCCGCCATAAGCCGTTGTGACTGAATGAGTCATGGTAGTCGCGTGTCTGCAAAAGGTCTATAAAGCAGTTTGATTTACTCTATTATTTATCTGTATATGTGAACCACTGATGCTGCACTCTTCTACGGAAAGTGTGGGCATATGATGTGTGATGCTATGCGGTATTTAGTTACATGGTACTTAACACTATACAGTGTTTTTCTCTCCAAGATGTAAAGTTTCCGGACAGTTTCACTGACTGGCCAGAAGAGGGCAGCACATCTTCCCTATTCTTCTTCCCTATAGATTTGTAACTGTTCTTCTAGGCTGTATTCGTATTATAGACAAGACGTACAGTATCATACTATAGATAGATTTGGAAACGGCAATTTGGAAACGCCAACTAATCTAAACTGCATGCCTTTGGATTGTGGAAGGAAAGCAGAGCACCAAGAGGAAACCCACCAAAGCATAGGAAGAACATGCAGACCACACGCACACAGACCAGAGGCGGGACGTGAATCCTTGACCCTGGACGTGTGAGGCCACAGTGCTAAATGTGCTAAATGATCATGAATTAAAGGAACAGTAATCATCCGCTTCATCAGACCACACGGTTACTCTTGTCAATTTACTTTATCAGGAACACACACACACACACACACACACACACACACTGTTTATCCGTTAATGATATTACATTATACAGCATTGGCTTCATTATGCATCTGGCCGTATGATAAGCATTACAAAAGTGCTTTACTTTTTAACTGAACGATCTGTCCGTCCGAGTACACTCCAGCATCGTGGACCTTTTTATCACGTTGCACGATGAAGACGTCTCCGTTCCGGTCATGTCCAGAGTGTTCCTGTTTGAACTTCTTAACAACTCTGAACATCGGTTCTGAGACGTGTTTCCTCTCCATGATCTCATACAACTGTACCTATATAAAAAAAAAAAAAAAGAAGCAGATTTCACATTTATTGTTATTAACTTATACACCTGAGTGGCTGGGGTTAGCTGATTAATAAACCAGGGACTCATAATATTCTACACAAACACACTACAGTAGTCCTAAAGAAGAATAGAAAGAGAAGACGGGGGAAGACAAAGAAGTTGCTTTAAAATACACAAAGTTCAAGGGAATTTCTCTGTACCTGTATGTCTGCTGTAGTTCCTTCTCTTTACCTTTAACTTCAACTCAGAAACGAAACTAAAGTGTTTATTGTTTTACAGCATGCAGTCAATGCCTGGGACGACTTTCAGCAATTAGACATTGTACTCTGATCAAGAGACATTAATGGTTTCTACTGTTCAAAACACCCATAATAAATTTTAGTGTGGTAGTTTGACGGTACAGTATATACAGTACAGTAGTACAACAGGATTTTTGAAAACACCATGGCTGATATAGTCATACGTGTGCCAGACTATGGAACATGATTGGACAGTACATGTACTATAGTATGGTTTTATGGAGCATGTACCAGAATACTGTAAAAAATATGTTATATATGTTAATGTACCATAATGATAATATTTCTATAGTAACCTCTGCAGTGCCATTTTAACGTTTATGGTTCCCCCTAAAGATTAATACACAATACTTTGGTGCTTATTGGGTATCACTGTGGCTACCAAACTCATCAGGTATCTAATACGGTACTGATTGTACTATACTACATCGGTAATATGTACTAAAATATGTAATGTGGTACAGTATATGCAGAACAAACATACAGTGGAACCTTGGATTACGAGCATAATTCGTCCCGGAAGCGGGCTCGTATTCCAAAACACTCATAAACCTAATCAAATCTTCCCATAAGAAATAATGAAAACTCAAATAAATCATTCCACAGCCCCAAAAAATAAATACAGAAAAAATTATTAATACAATATATAAAGTAAAGAGGGGGGGGTGTAAAGGCGAGAGTGTGTGTGTGTGTGTGTGTCGGTGTCTGTGTGTCAGTGTCGGCGTAAACCAAGACATGCTCGTTTTTCAAGTCAAAATTTATTAAAAATCTTTGCTTGTCTTGCGGAACTCGCAATCCGAGGTTCCACTGTACCATAATATACACATGCTGAACTATGGTAGCTACTGTGGTACCCAGTAAGTACGATGGTATTCACCCAAGTATTGCGGTACACACTATAATACTACCACAGTACACACTGAAGTGCCACAGTATCTACCCTGGTCCTATGGTCCCTACTGTGGTAAAGTTTGACATGCCATAGAAATACAATGGTATGTACTATAATACTGCATATAACGTAGTAAAATCTCATATGGGACACTTTGACTTTACATCACATTGCTTATCATTACATTTGTCTGTTTAAAGGTCTTCACTCTCTCAGATAATAACTACCTTAACTCATCAGTCATCAGTTTCTTGCTGCTCTTTAAGGTAACATTAAATCAATCTTTAATTATTTACCTTTAATTCAATGTTATTTCTATTGTGCATTTAGAAATAGCTTTTTATAAAAGCCAGAAAAGGGTATAGTTTAAAATAAAATACAGTGGAACCTCGGATTGCGAGTAACTCGGTTTACGAGTGTTTCGAAAGACGAGCAAAGATTTTTTATAAATTTTGACTTGAAAAACAAATTTTGTTTTGGTTTACAAGTGCCAAGTTTTTTGACACCGACACACACACACCGACACACACACACACACACACTCTCGCCTTTACACCCCCCTCCCTGGCTTCACACAGACACACACACTCTGCTCTCCACAGAAACTCTGCTCTGTCGCGATTCTTTTCAGAGTGTTGGTTAATTTGTTTTTTTTTTGTTTTTTTTTACAGCAGTGATGCGCCCACGCGCGTCATTGGAGAGATTAATTTTTTTCCTGTTAAAACAGATGTTTCCGTTGTGTGTGTTTGTTGTGAAACTTAAAAAGCGAGGTGGGGGGAGGGAGGAGGAGTTTTACTGTGTAAGACGAGGCGAGAGAAGGGGCTAACTCCACACACACATACACACACACACACACACACAAATACACGGCGCCTGCACGCACAAGCGGAAACACTTATCTGTTGGGATTTATTTGAACTTTTTTAAAGGTAAAGTGCAGGTTAATTTGTTTTATTTTCCTTTATATATTGTATTAATTATCTTTCTGTATTTATTTTTTTGGGCTGTGGAACAAATTGTTTGAGTTTTCATTATTTCTTATGGGAAGGTTTGATTTGGTTTACGAGTGTTTTGGAATACAAGCCCGCTTCCGGAACGAATTATGCTCATAATCCAAGTTCCACTGTATGGGTATATCTTTAAATTTCGATTGTGCAAGCCACAGGTGACCACAGGTGACAGACGCAAAAAAGATGACAATTCAAGTCAATTAGGCTTTTATCAACTCAGCTCCGTACACAGTGAAACGAAACAACGTCCCTCCAGGACCACAGTGCTAAATGCAACATAAATTAACAAAACTAGCTAAGAACTGTACAAAAGGACAAAAAAACGTGCAGATGTACAAACGCGCACACAATAACAAACACGACACAATGCAATACACTGTGACTGTATAACGATGGCCAGAACACAGAGCTGAATTCAGGTTGTGCAATTATATTGTCCATGAGATGGTAAATGCAGTAGACAAGAAAAAGTTGTGACAGCAACAGGAGAACAGCATCCAAACATCCCGCTTCACAGAAACACTCTATGGCCATGAGACCCTCAGATCTGCTCCAGTACTTAAGAAAAACTGGTTAACAAAAGGCTTGACTACATACTGTAGGTTTTCAGCCTAAAGTTAAACACTAAAAACAAGGCTGTTCCATAAGTGCAACTTTGAAAAAGAAAGCTCTGCCCCCTGCTGTAGCCTTCACTATATGAGGTGCCATCAAATAGCCTGCACCTTTAATTAATGTTGGCATGAAGGACTGTAAAATATCAGAGGTTTGCTCAGGGAATGCGATTTGATACCGTTCAGTGCTGAAGCCTGTGACAAACAATGCACATCAAAAACACCAGATGGCGCTGGTGTCTGGACGGGGTCAGATGTTCGTTCATTCAGTTCGGTTCTATTACATTTTCTCATGAATACCTGTCTGGATAGTGCGCCTGCCCGTCCCTCATTCAGGAGCATAACTAATGATAACTTTAAAATTAGAGAAATTTATAGGGAATTTAAAAAATTTATTTATTTATTTATTTATAAATATCATTTATTTATAAGCGCACCATCAAAGGATCTTGTTTGTATTTTTGAGTGGATCTGTGCACTGGACCTAAAATAAATAATGTCCAATTAAACAATTGAACAAATTAATAAAATGTTACATTTCTTGAATTGAATGAAACAATGACCATGGTCCCTAATAAAAATGTGTGTATCTGTGCAAGACAAAGTGTGTGTGTGTGTGTGTGTGTGTGTGTGTGTGTGTGTGTGTGTGTGTGTGTGTGTGTGAGAGAGAGAGAGAGAGAGAGAGAGAGAGAGAAGCCCCGAAGTCAGAGTCAGATGTTCATTGCATTCAGTGTGGATTAAATCCCTCAGTGAGTGAGCGTGTGTGTGTGTCGTTATGTAGAGCTGTAAGCGTGTGCGGAGATGGCAAAACACAGCCCGGTTCCGACCGGTTTCTACGGTAAGATAATAAAGCCCGCTGTTTATGTTGTACGCTGAGAGATGAAGTGCAGCAAGGCGCTTCTGCATGTGCAGGATTTGCAAGTAGCTTACGGATATGATGTGTGTGTGCGTTATAAATATGATATTATGTGTATGTGTGTTAGGTAAAGTAGAGTATTTATGTGTGTGTTGGTTATGTTACACTTGACATGTGATATTAAGGTGTTATGTGTTTATACGATTTTCTCATTGATGATAAGATTTGGAATGTCCAACATGTCTTATACTGTGGTGTGTGTGTGTGTGTGTGTGTAGGGGGGGGGGGTGTTCATGCTCGCACTCTGCTCTTATATACCTACTGTATTCAGGTTTCAACTTTTTGGAGGTCAGTCATTTAATAAACGTTATAATGTACACTGTATCAGTTGACTGAAATCTTACATCATGTGATGGCAAAAAATTATTAGACAACAATCAGGCAGATGTAATACTTGAGGAGCAGACGGTGTGGAGAACCAAATTATTCATTCTGTATATAGTGAGATGTACAGTAGAGTCTCTCTCTCTCTCTCTCTCTCAGGAAAATAGTGATGCTGGTGAAGGAACAACTGTTTAAAATAAATGAGAACAGGAACTTGTTTCACATCATTAACTTTAAACAGATAAAAGTATGAAATGTCATTCTAAACGTTCTAACGTTGCTGTCTTATAAAAGAATTGAAACAGTGCGGGAAGTGCTGATATTGGAAAATAATCAACCTCATGGTGATTGAGATGACGCCTAACGACAGATGCAGATGCAAGGTCCGAGGAAACCTTTGACCCGAGGTCCGAATTTCATGTTCGTGTTAGGATTGATATCTCTGTACACGCAGTTCTTTATCAAATGATCAATTTAAAATTTCAATAGCATTTCAATAATATGTATTGTAGTTTTTTAGTATCTATGTTAAACATGTGGACAAGTTGGTCTTTGGACTTTGATGGTCTTGTATATTTTTAAGGACGTGCGCAAGCTACATACCAAACGACTGTAGAGTACAAGAGGCAGCCGTCATGTGCAGACAAACGTGTTGTTAAAAGGAAGTCTATTCCTGTCTTTTCTTGCTTGCAACGCACAAGAGCAGACACTCACAGGTGTCAAGTACATGGACTTGCTTTAATGTGCAATGGTAATGTTCTGCCACTTGGGGTTTCGCAATTAAAGCAAGAGAACATCTGTCGTGGACAGTGATGGCTCGGATGGTTGAGGCTCTGGGTTAATAAGCGGATGTTCAGAGGTTTGAGCCATATCGCTGCTGGGTTGGCACTGTTGGGCAATACTCAGCTTTGGGAGATGCAGAACATCTTCAGTGCTGGAGGAATGGACGGCTTATGACCTGAAGGGTCCGGTGTAAGACCTGGGCCAATCATTTATGGACCGAATGATCTGTTGTGGCGAATCCAGGAAAGTGGAAAACGCCTAAGGGTGGAAAATAATAATAATAATAATAATAATAATAATAATAATAATAATAATAATCTGGTAAACAGCCACCACAAGCTGTTAGCTGGAGTTGTTTGAGTCATCGTCCAATCATCGCCTGGGAGAATTTCTAATTAAGGTTAATTCCAATCAGGTTGCCATTGTTGGGCCCTTGAGCAAGGCCCTTAACCCTAACTGCTCCAGGGGCGCTGTACCATGGCTGACCCAACGCTCTGACCCCAGTTATGCTGGGATATGCGAAGAAGGAATTTCACTGTGCTGTAATGTATATGTGACAAAATAAAGGCTTTACTTTTTTTACTACATCTTACCAATATAACTTTATATATCAGATCAACATCGGTGAAACGTACATGTGCCTGTTTTTTCCTGTTTGTTTGTTTGTTTTTCTATTCAATTTTGATGTGTTTTGTATTGTTTTCACATTTTTAGTTGTGCTTTTGGTGTTTCTGTGTAGTGTCTGTTTTTATTGTTGTTCTTAGCGTTGAAGTATTTTTGTGTGGCTGTCACATTTTCCTTATGTTCTTATGGTGTTTTTTTTGTTTTTTTCCTTTCTTTGTTTTTTTTTTCAGTTTCTTATAATGTTTTATTTTTGTTGGTGTTTCTTTGTTTGTTTTTGCTGTAGTCGTTTTGATTTTGGTGTTGTAAATGTTTTTGTTTTGGTCTCACGCCTTTCTTTATACTTTAAGCTGTTTTGCTTTCTTTTTAGTTTTGCTGCTTTTCTTTAGTTTTTTTTTTTAGATTGTTATAGTGGGACTTTATTTATTTATTTATTTATTTGTGCTTTGTCTTTTTCTAATGGATTGTTCTTGTCACTGTAGAGTTTTTCCTTTTCTGTATTTTTGATTTGGTGTTATGTGTTCATTTCTTCTGCGCATTTTTGGTGTCCTTTTTTGTTTGTTCGTTTTCTCCCTTCATATCTTGTTGATTGTTTTGATTTGGTTGTGTGTATGGTTTTATGTGCTTTTGTGTTTTGCATCTACAGCCCACCGTACTGACTACACAAAGCCCAGTAGTCCTTATGCAACCCTAAACAGTGGAATAAAAATAGGGCTGTGTGCAGAAGTAGTCCGTGCCAGAAATGTGGGTTATATGTATTTTTAATCCTGGCTCCAGTCCTGAGCTAAAAACACGCCATCACATGGCTTTTTCCGGCAGCGCAGATGAATATTTCAGGATTTTATCATTGTTAATACATTGCACAATTGTTTAAGAGTTTGAAAGAACGGGTACAGTCTCGCAGTGTTAGTGAATTATTTTCAGCCTCAAAGCCCTCGAGGGGGGGTCTCGCCCGCTACGCTGGCACTTAATTAACTTAGCAAAGGGAGTCACGGTTAAGACACCTTCATGCTCAAGGTTAAATAGGGTACTTAACACTTCCTCGGTCAGCGCCGGCACAGTTCCTCTCTAACAGAACCCGGAAATTACAATTCGCACAAAGCACGCGGCTTGTGAAAGAATACCAAAGGGAAGTCACCTTAATTAACTCTGGGATTTTTTTTTTTTTTCATTTTTTTTTTTTTATAGCAAATCTTAAAGCCCAGTCCTCTTTGATAAATGGCGCTACCATAATGAGCCACGTTTATTCTTTTCAGCGGCTGAGCCACGGGAGAATATGTAGCGGGATGCAATATTATCAAGTTTTATTGCTTCATTTGTTGGGAAAATTGTTCCCCGCTCAAGATGCCTTTCCTTCTCTGCAGTAAAGAGAGTCCTTGTGACAGGAAATGGCTTATCATGAATCTTATTAAAATGTCATTTTATGAAACATTGCTAATGATGTTTGTCCGTAGTAAAACATTTTTTAAAAAAAGTTATCATTATAACAGCCAGTCCATAACTGGAAATTATTCCAGCGAACCCTGGAAAGGCTAATTATAAAGAACGTTTAAAAACCTGCTTTGTGACATGTTTGACACCTTCGTTAAATAATTGTACTATGAATCCCTCAGTGTTGTGCTTTTATTGAGAAACAATCAAGGACAGTGTGGATGATGAAGCAGAGGCAGCATTATACCTGTAAAAGCACATCCCGGAGCCTTATTGTGCAGGAAATTGTCTGCTTTCAATTTTCTTTTCTGCTCTGGGATCCCCTAATATCATTGCAACCACTCAACAACAACAACAGCGCCACAATAACAGTGTTGCTTTGCTATTGCTGAAGTCGCACCATTAGCTATGCAAAGGAAAACCAACACACAAATAGAATATTCTTATTACTTATTGTAAAACATCTGAATTATAAAAAAAAAAAAAAAAAATGGCAGTTTGTCACCACTGAAGGGCAAGGACGAGTATTCTTGGAAACCACCATCTGTGAAACTGACTGGATGCAGTCAGTGCCGGTCGGTCCCAAGCCCGGATCAAAATGGGAGGGTTGCGTCAGGAAGGGCATCCTGCGTAAAACCTGTGCCAAGCTTTGGATGGTCCGCTGTGGCGACCGCTTGCCAGGAGCAGCCGAAAGACCAACAACAACCAGCTGTGGTACTGATGTTCTGGTACGCGCTTTGATGTTAAGCAGGAGGAGGAGACATGCTGAATATTGGCACATCGACAGAACAAACGGAAAGCAGGTGTCAAGGTCTCAACTTCAGGTTTAATAAAAAGCTTTTGTTTAGCAGTAAAGTATGCAGTTATTTGTGAAGTACGCTACGTGCAGTGAAAGCACAGGCCTTTCAGCCATCTCGTTGAAGGTCACGGTTGTTTGGGTCAATCCTCAACAGATGTGGTGTCAGCAGAGGCAAGCGGGTGTGTGCAGAACAGGTGAGACCAACAGCACTGAGCAGGGGGCGCTGTGTAACTAGACACAGCAGTGAGGGAGCGTGGGCGGACAGCAGGCAGCTTTCTCCTGGGGGAACGGGGCCCAGAACCACTCGAGTCTGAGGGCACAGGGGATGTGTGCAAGTTACAGCTTAGAGATAAACTACTCAACGGGAACAGGCACAGGAGCCTCTTAAAAGGCCGTGTGGATGCCATGTGATGATCAAAGTGACCCACTTCCAGCCCAGGTGAGACCTGGCCCCATGTTAGGTGTGCACCGCTGTTGGCGCACCTGATGCTGAGGAGTATGGGGGAACTGATGAGGGTGTCGAATGCCTGTTCTTCTTTGGCTCTCCAGCACACCTTCTCCAGCAGTACTTTCCTCAGGAGATCGGAAAGGGGTGCTGCCACAGAGGAGAAGAAATGCACAAAAAATGGCAGTGATAGTTAGGCAGATGCAAAAAGTAACAATTTTTTCACATCCAATCTGATACCCCAGGACCTGTGCCTCGGTCAGCTCTAGATGGCACTTCCAGGGTTTGGCACTGAGACCCACTTTCCGCACTTCACCCAAGATCTGTTGGAGGTGGTGAAGATGATCCTTCCAGCTACAACATGGTCCAGGAATGCAGCGATGGGATTTGAGGATGATGTCCATTAGCCGCTGGAATGTAGCTGGGGCGCCATGGAGACTGAAAGGGAGGACCTGATATTGCCAATGACCGTGCTCCGACATAAAGGCGGCATTGGCCTCCGGCGTAAGGGCCACCTACCAGTAACCTTTCGTCGGGTCGAGAGTGGAGATGAACCAAGCCTTTCCCAAACGGTCCACGAGATCATCTACAGTACAAAGGGAAGCAGGTACGCGTTGAAGGTAGATATAGTGTTGAGCCGTCGGAAGTCTTTCCAAAGCCTGACCGACTCATCAGGCTTGGGCACAAGGTGAGTGAGCCCCGGCTTGGTGGAGAACACATCAGTGAACTGGTCCCCGATGTTGCTTAGCTCTCGGTTCTGCGTGGGCAACAGATTCTCTCCTCAGTGAACAAGATGACGGCTTTAATCTGCGGCGGAGAGAAAGACAAGGGCTGAGGTCAGAGGAATGGGTTCAATCCACCGTTTTAACAGGGTAATTCTGTCTTTCTATCTTTATCTCTTTCTCTGTCTTAGTGTCTCTCTTTCTATCTGTCTCTACTTCTATCTGTCTCCTTGTATGTCTATCCGTCTCTCGCTCTTTCTGATTCTCTCTCTTTTTTTCTTCTTTCTATAGCTATCTCTTTTTCTTTTCCTGTCTCTCTCTCTCTCTCTCTTGCTCTTTCTATCACGCTATCTGTCTCACTCTTTCTCTTACTGTCTCTCTTCATCTCCTTCTTTCTCTGGTTCTTTCTCTGTCTCTCCCTCTTTCTATCTCTCTAACTCATACTCTCTGCTCTTTGTTTCTCCCTATTTCTTTCTTTGTATCTCTCTCTCTCTCTCCTTTTTAGTGCTTGCATACACTCAGAAGCTTCACTCATAAAATATCAAACTGAGCAGGACTCACTTCTTTGCGCTAAGTGTGTACTACTCTAAGTGTGTGTGTGTGTGTGTGTGTGTGTGTGTGTGTGTGTGTGTGAGGAGATTACTGAACACTAAAACAGTGAGCGTCGTTAGCAGTGCTGTCTCTGACTTAGCTTTGTTATTTGTGATGTGTGTGTGTGTGTGTGTGTGTGTGTGTGTGTGTGTGTGTGCGTGTGTGGACTTCACTCCGGGGGACACTGTCTCAGCGCAGGCATTAACTCCTATCTGTCTGTTAAGGATGGGGGTTGTGGGCTGGAATAAATATTGCTGACTCATCACGCTAGTCCATTTTAATTAAAGTGAAATTCAGATTTTTTTCCGTCCTCAAACAGAATATTAATTGAAATTATTTATTTCCCAGAGCTTCAGAAATTCTCTGATCACTCATGGCACTTAAAACCAAACTTATTCATTTAAATGTATATATATATATATATATTTTTTTTTTTTAATTAATATTAAGAAATTAACCTGGTGTGCTGTTACAGGGGGGAAATGGTGGTGAGATAAAGTTGATTATTTTCCTCTAACAGCACCAGGGCAAATGCCAATCATTAGATTTTTTACTTATGAATTTTTTATATTCTAAAATATATGACGCATCATATATTTTTTCCATCCTTTTAATGTTACATTAAATAAAAAAGCTATATATTGTGAACTGAAAAGAAACACGGCTCTGTTGTCCACTTCACCCCAGACACTGGAGACTCCTTCCATAAATGTTAAACCAGCATCTCCTCATATAGACGTTGCCGTTGCCATAGAAACGATACCGTTCTGTGTTACGTCTAGCATGTGATTTGCAGCAGCACTACTGTCAGAGCCGCTGTGACAGAAAAGGAATTACCCCCACCCCCACCCCCACCCCCTCCTTTCCAACCAATCAAACTGCTAATCTGATTAGATAATCTGATTTCGTAGCGCGTGAACGTGTGAAGACTCGGCTCAGGCCAGCGCTAGCACGCCGCAGCGCTCGCTCGTCTCTCTCAGGTGTGCGAGCTTTCGTCCTGCTTCTTCCTGTCTTTTTGCCGTCAGCACAAGCTCCAGAAAAGGGCATTACTTTTTCCTTTTTTTTTTTTTCTTCTTGCCGTCATGCGTTGAGCGCAAGAGAAAATTGCCTGAGCCCAAAATTGCATCAATTACAGTCTATCTCTCGCTAGGCTTCTGAGACGCTGCTGTGAAAGAGGGAAAAGAAGAAGAAGAAGAAGAAGAAGAAGAAGAAGAAGACAATGCCCGCACAGCGGAGAGTTGAGTCACACATAGAGTATACGGTGCACGTGTGAGCCTGAGCCTCAGTACTTGGATATGCATTAGGAAAATAAAATCGCACTCATTTGCATAAAATGTTTCTGTGTGAATTAGCTGTGGAGGTTAGACGGTATGGACTGAGATCAGGCTCTTCAAACATCAACTCATTCTCTCCACTATATCTTATTTACTCATATGTATATGTTTTATACTCTCCATTCCTTGCTGAGTGACAGTTTTAGCTGGGAGCAGACAGCCTTTAGGACTGACTTTTTAGTATTAGTATTATTATTATTATTATTATTATCATTATTACCGATCCTTCTGCGCTTCCTGCTAACGCTAACTGACAACAACCGCTAACAGTCTCAGAGACCAAAGCAGACAGCTATAGATTGGACATGTAGCTGTCTGCTGCTTGAAAGGTGTAATCTTTAATAATAATTAAAAAATTACTTTCACGAAGTGCAGTTGTCCTCTCAACAAAGAGAGAGAGAGAGAGAGAGAGAGAGAGAGATGAAAGATTCATTGCCAGTTATCGCAAACTCTTAGTTGCAGTTTAATGCAGATATTCGGTATAGGGGGCAATTACTTTTTCATTTAGGGCTAGGTAGCCTTTGAGTTCCGTTTCGGGAGCATGTTTTTAAGTTGGATTTGTAAGTCTGACAAAGTGAGTCTACAACATCCCGGACGTTGTGCATTTTATACATTCACTTACACACTGAAAATATTGTATATGACTGTAAATATTGGTATCTGGTGCACTGCAGTGTTTGTTTTTGTACAATAGGTAGTAGACCTTTAAGAGTAGATAGTAGCTCCGTGGTCCGTTTGTATCTGCAGAAATTCGTAACTTAAAAAAAAAATAAATCAGGAAGTGATAAATACTTTTTCGCATTATTGTAAGAAAGAAAGATACACTAAAGAGTAAGCAACCTTTGAATCAACAGTTCAACAAAAAAAATTTTTTTTTAGTTTCTTTTACAAGTCAATGTTGTAAATATTACTAGATTAAATTTCATTTGTAAACATACTTAATTTTCTTTAATGCGCTTAACATAAACATGTGACTTTGTACCATTATTTGTTTTTGTTCAACTTATGTACGTTACTCCGGTGGAAATTCTGCATTTTACATTTACGGCGTTTAGCAGATGTCCTCATCCAGAGCGACTTACATTTTATCTCATGATACTGTACATCTGAGCAGTTGAGGGTTAAGGGCCTTGTTCAAGAGCCCAACTGTGGCAACTTGGTGGTGCTGGGGTTTGAAACTGGAACCTTCAGATCAGTAGACCAACGCCTTACAGTCATACGCCATATAGTGAGAGAGACAGAGAGAGAGACAGTAAGATATACAGTGAGAGAGACAGAGAGAGAGAGAGATACATTAAGAGAAATACAGAGAAGAGATGGGGAGAGACAGAGCGAGAGTGAGAGATACAGGGAGAGAGAAGGAGAGTTCGCTTGAATGTCCTCGGAGGTAAAAGGAGACATGGCACCTGAGGACAGTGCCGTCAGATCTCTGCTTTGAGAGAGTGTAATGCAGACCAGAGACAGAGGTGTGAAGAGGAGTGGAGTGGAGCGAGGACAGAAAAACACCATCAAAGCTGAGAAAATCTCAGCAGGGAAGAGGACGAGGAGGACGAGGAGGACGAGGGAGTCCTGAAGGGCGGCAGGGGGAAGAGGCGGGAAGAGGTGATGTGCAGCACAAAGGGAACAAAAAGACGAGAGCAGCGTTAACAGTCTGAGCACTTTACTGATGATGAGACCATTAGCTCTGCAGAGAGAAGCTTTCCACAAGGACTCGTCTCTCTCTCTCTCACACACACACACACACACACACAGAGACAAGATCTCTGGAATGCCATGGCCTGCTTTACATATATATTACTGTGTGTGTGTGTGTGTGTGTGTGTGTGTGTGCTGCACTACAGTGAAATTAATGCCTGGAACTATTTAACCCATTTAATAGCACACTCGATAGTTTGGATTTTATACACACACACACACACACACACACACACTTAATAAATACACATAAATATTTCTTGGTAAACAGAGTCTAATTAATGCACACAGTATTCCAGCTCGCATTCGACTAGTTTAATAAGCAATAGCTTTAGACACACACACACACACACATATATATATATATATATATATATACAGTATATAAAATATTATAGTAGTTTATGCAGTTTATTTTATGTTTTAATTAATCATTTCTTAATTTGTATGATAATTACTAAAATTCATAAGCATAAATACACACAAATATATACATGCACACACACACACACAATTTAAAGGATTGAAATGTATAAAATGAGAAATGGACAGCAACACACAAGCTGATTGCAATGTTTGTTTTGCATAATATTTTTCTGTAGCTCACATAGCTATTAATTCATATTGAACAGAACTGAACTTTTAGCAGCTTTGTTTTTAAACATGGACAGGAAGACAAGAGCAGGCCTTATGTCAGATTTTTGTACCAAGGATATTGTTGCATATTCAGCATTGTTTTACAGTGTAGAGAGAAATAAAAATCAGGAGCGGTCATGGAGTTAGAAAGTGATCCCAAACATTCAGGCTCCATTGATTCTGTCCATTTGTCCATTTGCAGATTAACCAGTGTGTGTAGGTAGAGTCAGCTCCTGCCCAGATGACGTCAACCAGTGCTCCCACAGAAAAACTCTTCAGAAAACCTTTGAGTGATGGCACGGAGGGGTTCTCCAGTTCTTTTTGTATAGTCTATGAACCCTATTAAAAAAATAAAAACAAGAGGAACAAAAACAAATCAAAAGGAACCTTCTCCAGAACTTCAACCTTTAAACGTATTAGAGATAAAGAATAAAATACCTTTTAAAATTCCTTCTGCTGCTTCTCGGGGGAAAAAAACTGTAATTTGTCCTTCACCTGCCATCCTTTAGACAGACGTTCCTCCCTATTCCATACCTCCACTTTTAGCATAAACTTCACCTCGCAGCATGAAGTCATGCTGGCTGCTTCACTCGACAGCGAGTTATGCTGCCGTCCATCTGCTCACGTCCACCTGGTATTGATTTCTAAAGGAGAAAGGATTTGATAGATAGCCAGCGTGAGCACCAGTGACATGGAAAGCGGATGTTAATGTAAGAGGACGGAATGTGTAACTGTCGATATGGTAACATTTACTGTATAAAAGACGTCTCCAATTGAGTAGGAAAAAAATGCTTTTTTGTCAAAAACTCATTCCAAGTGGAGATGTTAAAAACAACTTGAAATGTAGAAACATGGCTTTAAAGGGTTAAGATTGACAGCTGGGCTTTTCTCTCTCTCTCTCTCACTGCTAGTGACTCAATAAGGAAGAGCTCCATTGAGGATTTGACGAAAGCACTTGCTCTTTCAAAATTGATAATAATAAGCAATAATTCTGAGATTAAGCTGGACTTAATAACACATTTTCTAATGAAAGAGTATGAGGGTGAGCGAGAGAGAGAGAGAGAGAATGTGAGACTGCAGTGCTTCTCCTTGATATAGGCATAAAGATTAATCTCCTCTAGTTAAGTCTTGAATTATAGTGTTTTTACGAGCGCTCTGGTGGAACCGTATTTTTCTACTTCTGTAAAGTTCTTCTGAAAAATGTCTCACTAAATGAAACGAATTGAAGATAAATGTCTCCTCCATTATTTAGCAGAGTAGTGAAAAAAATAGAGAATTAGCCTTTCTTTCATTCACCTTTATGCTGGTCAGGGTGGCAGCAACGGGCAGATCGCCACCCATCATAACAGAGTCGGATATATTCCAGTCAATAAACTGATTGCATGCTTGTATAATGGGACAATGACAACAGTCCAATTAAATGGCCTACCCAAGCTATAACCATAGCATATAACCAGCAATAACTCGACGTATTGATTTCCCCTGTGACTTTATCAGTCTTTCACATCGTTGTTTGAGGAATTTTGCATTCGCTTTTGGGGTCCTGCCACAGAATTTTAATTGAGTTGAGGTCTGGCGTTTGACTAGGCCATTACGAAACCCATATTATTTTATTTTTTTCATCTATTCTGATGTAGATTTGCTAGTGTGCTTTCAGATTATTGTCCTGTTGCCTGACCCAATTTCGACAAACCTGGCAACGCTTCCAGGCAAACCGTACTTGTTCAGTCGTATTCTAATTGTGCCGTCATGGACTTTAACATTTAACATGCTCAGTGAGGCCTGTTGAGTCCAAGCTTTGCACAGTCTGACCTTTTTGGTGCAATGATTGGCAACTGTCTTGAATTCTTTTCACTTGTGAAGAATCTTTCTGTCTATAGAACGTTGAAGACCAAATTGTTTAGAAATGTTTTTTTCAGATTGATGTGCAGCAACTGTTCTCTAAGACCGTTCTTTATGTCTTTCCTTCTTGGCAATGGGTTAACACACCTGAATGCTCCAGACCAACAAACTGCCAAAACCTTTGCTTTTATCGAGGGCTGCACACCTGCTGATAATCAATTAATCTAGGCCTGATGATTAGCAGCACCTGGCTGCAACTTACCTCCTCAAATCCTGTGTAAGCAGTACTTAGTAGAGGTAGTAGGAAGAAGGGGTACTTAGTATACCCCTTAGCATAGTACTGTGTAGTCTTTTTTTTGTCTTTTTTATTTATTTAAAAAAATGATAGCAAGGTGAAAAAAGTTATACTGTATGTTGTTCACCTGAGGTTGTGTTTGATTAATCCTAAGACCTACTATGATCAAATGATTTTTATTATGCTTGTACACAAAAACATGTACAGTGGAACCTCAGATTGCGAGTAACTCGGTTTACGAGTGTCCCGCAAGACGAGCAAAGATTTTTAATCAATTTTGACTTGAAAAACGAGCATGTGTTGGTTTACGAGTGCCAAGTTTTTTTTTGTTTGTTTTTTTTTTTTTTTTTTTTCCCGATTTTCTCCCTAATTTAGTCGTGTCCAATTCCTCCCCGCCACATTAAGGCTACTACTACCACTCAGCCGGGAGGGCCGAAGACTATCACGTGTTTCCTCCGAACCACGTGACGCCAGCCGACCGCATCTTTTTTCTGCAAGCGCACCGTTGGGGGCGGCGTAACACACTCGGAGGACAGCGCTATCCGCTCCCTCCATTGCGCGAGCTCACAGACGCCCCTGACTGGCTGTAGAGCCGTGATTAATGTGGGAGCACTATGTACCTCTCATCCCTCCTCTCTGAGAGAGCTCGGCCAATCAGCTCTCTCTAGACCTCCAGCTGCGAGAGGTTACAGTATCACCCGGGATTCGAACTGGCAATCTCCGGATGATAGGGTGAGCGCTTTTACCACTGCACCACTCGGAGGGCCGAGTGCCAAGTTTTTTGACACCGACACACACACACACACGCACACACACTCTCTCGCCGGCTTCACACAGACACATACACTCTGCTCTACACAGAAACTCTGCTCTGTCGCGATTCTTTTCAAAGGTAAGGTGCTTTATTTGTTGGGATTTTTTTTTTACTTTTTTAAAAGGTAAAGTGCAGGTTAATTTGTTTTATTTTTACTTTATATATTGTCTTAATTATTTTTCTGTATTTATTTTTTTGGCCTGTGGAACGAATTATTTGAGTTTTCATTATTTATTATGGGAAGGGTTGATTTGGTTTACGAGTGTTTTGGAATACGAGATTGCTTCCGGAACGAGTTATGCTCGTAATCCAAGGTTCCACTGTAGAATTAAAAGGGGAGTACAAACTTTTGAACATAGTGTATTTATAACACCATTTGAAGCAATATATCGCTTTTTTCAACGCTCTGTATGGAATTTTTTTTTTTTATAACAGTAACAGTATGTTCACTTCAACACACCACCCATTATTGCTTTCCTATATGTACAGGCACACCATTAGGTCCTCTGCTCCTTAATTATCTTTTAGCAAAAACAATAATTTATCAGCTTCCCAATGCAAAGTAACTAAAGCCATGTGTGTAATATAAATACCAAATATATCCTGATGGATTACATATGTAAACACAGTACAGCATACCACGTTGCTGATTTGTGCACTGATTTTTGCTATTTATTTATTTATTTTAATCAGCATTCCAGTTTTGGTCTACATCTTCACCTGCAGTGTTTATCACATTCAGCTAGTTTCACTTCCTGCAGTCCATGATTAATGAACTCCATAATTGCATTCTTCTCTGTAGTTGATATCCCTAGAGATGTGGGAAGAAGTTTGTGTGTGTGTGCGCGCTAAAGCAGTGATCCAGCCTAAAAGAGGAAATGACCTATTTTAAAACATGCTGAATTTTAAGCAGTAATAATTGCTAACGATCTCTGAAGCTTGCTGAGTTTTAGGTAGCCGTGTTGGTGCATCGTAGCTCGGTTTATAAGTATAAAAATTAATCAACGGTGGGAAAAATTATATAAATGTAGTATTTCTAAATTTGTGTTTCAGTTTTATAGCCTGATCATCATTTTTACTGAATTGCAGGAAAATCGCCACCATTTAAACACAACCGGATATGCGCTGGAGTGTGTCTCGTGTGAATTTACATAGCCAAGTGCCCCATTGTACATCCAGGATTGCTGTTCTTGCACCTTTAACAGATTCTCATGTGGTAATTGCCCCAATGTGTGGAGTTTTGCTCTCCTCTGTGGTCCTGAACATATTGAATTTTGTTGTTGGTCCCTCATCCCAATTTTCTCTAATGATGTCTAAGGCGCCTGACAGTAATTCTAATGTGGGGAACCCTGTGGATCCTTGAAGAAACTTTTGTACTGCACATAACATCGATTTGAGCCACTTTGTCCAATTCCACGCATCACTGTACGGACTTATAAATTGTATTCTAAATTGTTTGGTTAAATCGTTCAACCAGTCCCCTCCCTCTGTGGATGGTAAACACTGATGTGTATCGATTCTTTACCCAATAATTTATACAGTTTGTGATGTGAATGCAGTGCCCTGATCAAACACTAGCACAAAGCAATGTCCCAGACCGACTCCACCAGCCCCTGTGATAGTCAGGTGAAGCATTGCTTCAGCACCATGAGGTCTATGATCTTCTCAATGTCATGCTTCTCTGCCGGTGGTCTTGTAGCTCCTGGGCGAAGGTTAACAGGATGTAAGTCAGCGAGCTGAAATGCTAAAGATGTTGCTCAGCCAAGCACCCCACATACTTTTTTTTTGTAAAGTTTTGGGTAGCCCAGCTTGCCTGTAGACCAGCATAACTGGGAACTGGTGGGTATCAGTCTGAGCCACACTTGACAGTTGACCCTTCCATTGTTGTTTGCGCCAGCCCAGGTTTTCAGTGGGCTGCTCGAAAAAGCTGGATGAAGGCCTTGGTTTCGTCCAGTGGTCCCATATTTGTAAGCATTATGTGGGGTGTGCACTTGAAGCAGGGACTTCCTGCTCTGTAAACAGTTAGAGGAGGTCTAATCTGGTGGATCCAAGTCGATGAGATCGGGGTCTTGATGAGATCGACAAAGGAGATTTGACACCACCAACAGTTTTGTGTTCACTGCAGTATCAGAGGACTGGAGGTACAGTATGCTGTGTGAGTCATCAGTAGCTTTTATTTTTATGCTTTCCTTTTTGTTTTTCAGCATTTTTAATAAGCACACACACACACACACACACACTCTTAACTCAGTCCTTGGCATTTTCCTTTTCTCTAGTTCTCTGGTTACCAGCTCTTTCTGGAAGGTAATCAAACAAGTGTGAGAGTCGTTACACGGTTCCTGCTCGTACAACCTGCCTTCTGTCCATCCACAATTATTCTCGACCACACCTTCGGCGCCATAATGTGTTAATTGTTAATCTGGGATTGATGTTACCTACAGTAATAGGATCGTCTTTCAAACTTGGAAAATATATCTTTAAAGGAGCTTCAATACTGACAACAATATGTAGCAAAAGAAGGTTTGTTGATTATTGCTGTGGTATATCAGATAACTTGTGATAGTTGTGGGATGGGAAATTTTATAAGCAGTGTGGGATAAAAGCAGCTCGATCCACAGCGTGTTCGATTTCTGCTCATAAACACGACACCTGCTCGCTTCTCTTAACATTTGTGCTGCAGTCAGGGAGAAACATGGCCTCATTTTCTCTTTGATGTGAACGCGCCTTTAGGTGACGTTATTTTAAAATAACCGCAACTGCTTGAGCACAGCGGGAGTGTCTCGTCTCAGACGCAAAGCACACTCCAAAAGCCAGATGTGTCAGGGTGAAAGAAAAGTGAACATGTGTAACACAGCTGCATGTTCAGACGTTTAGCTCTTATGGACCATGATTTGAAATGAAGCACATTTAGAACAGTATTACAGTATGTAAGTGGTGTTTGCAGCACAAAGTTGCTCAGAGTTGGTGTGCAGGAGCTGCAGTGGCCTTGAATACAAATGACGACAATGCTTGGAGGATAATCAGCTGCACTGCTTTCACTCTGCGCTCACCGTTCAGGGCCAGATGGCATTAACGTTATATTCTGCGGTAAAGATGTGAGTTTTATTGTCTGTTTCTACTGCACAGGAAACAGCAAAAAAGAAATCTTCAGCACAAAGTAGTTAGCAATATAGCTATATGTGGGTGTTTGGAGATGGATAATCCACCAGACTGCAGTGTTGAAGTTCACTACATACCTCCCAGCCCCTACTTCAGTTAAGTTAGCCAGTCTGCTAAAAATGCTAAAAAAAAAATATTTATGGGATGCTTTACTTTTGATTAATTCATTAGCTACATAGCGTTAGTCATGTAAGCATCAAACAGATTATTTTAAACAAAATTTAACCATTGCTTATGTGTTGTACTTAATCAACATTTTAATATCCGTGGCAAGGATTGGAACAGAAAACTGTATTTTTAATGAATGCGCAGAAATTGTTGTACTTAAAATCTTCCTTAAAAAAGTATCTATATAAATATTCCATCCATCCATCCATCCATCCATCCAGGAACCTCTGTAGTCCAACTAGGGAACATGGAGGCCAATTGTGCCCACTGTATTTATTCCCATTTGTACAATAAGTTTTAGCCGGAGGAGGAAATCAGAGAAAACCCACCAATCAACTCCATGCACACACCCGACATGGGAGTCGAACCCAGGACCTGGAGGAGTTTGAATGTTCTCCCCATGCTTGGTGGGTTTCCTCTCGCAGTCCAAGCAGATTAGGCTAATTGCTGTTCCCAAAGTATCTGTAGAGTGTGAATGTTGACCGAAGGTCCTACCATGGTTGTAAAAATGTGAATAAATACAGTGGTCACCAGTCCCTTGTTGGACTACAGAGATTCCTGGATGGATGGATGGATGGATGGATTTAACAAACCTAACTACCTAGCCAATTTAACTAGCAAAATGACACAAACGTAACTACATAACTAATTTAACTATCTGAATTACCAAATGTACCTGCATAGAAATTGTTGAACTAAACTATCAAGCTAATTCAAATAGTAGGCCAACCAAACTTAACATCCTAGCTAGTTTAACTAAAGAAATTTGAAAACATAACTACCTAGTCAATTTAACCAGCTATATTACAAAATCACATAGATAATTTAACTACTGTAGCTAGATTACAAAACTTGAAGTCAATATACTTCTTTAGAATCTTACAGACAATGTTAAAGAGCAATATTTGGTTTTATGTGCTAGATGAGCCGATAACAGCAACAGCCAACATCTTAGTAAGGGAAAAAAACTTTCATCCTGCTTTGTATGTAACTAAGAAGTTTAAGTTCATAAGATGTCAAGAAGTAACGGTCATTTCAAGTAGCACCTGAGTAAATGACAAATTCCTTGAGTATTTTCCACCAATTTTGCGCTTATTTTGTGGAACTCTCCGGTACCTTCAACAATTTGATGATTTACCAGTCCAGGTTCCTCATGTGTTTTGGGGTCTAGTTGGAAAAACACCTCAGACTTTATGCCCTGTGAGTCCTCAGCACTGAGCGCAGTCAGTTACTGGAAGTGTCTCATTTACTGAGGTTTCGCTTTTCAGTGGAGTTTCTGTTTTCATTGTCATTCAACGCCCGTCACTTTTCTCTGTGCTCCCGTGTTTATGCCAACCAACCGACTGACTGAAGCGAGATTCTGCAGATAAAACACCCCAGGAGGATTTTCAGCCCGGACATTTCTAATCCATCACTGTCCAAAGTTTGTGATTAATTTCTTTTTGCAAAGTTGCTCCATGCTTCATTAAAATCAGCATTTCGGCCACAATTCAGACACGATGTTCATTGTCCAGTAAAGAGGAAGTGCATGGAGAACAATAGAATTGTCACATCCATTAAACACACCAGATTTTCAGTCTCGCCGGAATTCTGTATACAGATTATACAGTAGCTCGCTATGAATAAACACTGCTTTATGTTGTGCTGTTATATGAAACTAATGAATGACAGGATGGTGTGATGAAACTGTTACTGTAACCGTGAAATTGTTTTTTTTTTCCTTTAAAGAACTTTTCAGTCATCTTACACCACAGCAGTTTGCCAAGTTTTTATTTTATATATATATTCATTTATAGTTACACTTACCTAAAGGATTATTAGGAACACCATACTAATACAGTGTTTGACTCCCTTTCACCTTTAGAACTGCCTTAATTCTACGTGACATTGATTCAACAAGGTGCTGAAAGCATTCTTTAGAAACGTTGCCCCATATTGATAGGAGAGCATCTTGCAGTTGATGGAGATTTGTGGGCTGCACATCCAGGGCACGAAGCTCCCGTTCCACCACATCCCAAAGATGCTCTATTGGATGGTGATCTGGTGACTGTGGGGGCCATTTTAGTACAGTGAACTCATTGTCATGTTCAAGAAACCAATTTGAAATGATTCGAGCTTTGTGACATGGTGCATTATCCTGCTGGAAGTAGCCATCAGAGGATGTGTACATGGTGGTCATAAAGGGATGGACATGGTCAGAAACAGTGCTCAGGTAGGCCGTGGCATTTTAACGATGCCCAGTTGGCACTAAGGGGCCTAAAGTGTGGCAAGAAAAGATCCCCCACACCATCACACCACCACCACCACCACCAGCAGCCTGCACAGTGGTAACAAGGCATGATGGATCCATGTTCTCATTCTGTTTACGCCAAATTCTGACTCTACCATTTGAATGTCTCAACAGAAATCCAGACTCATCAGACCAGGCAACATTTTTCCAGTCTTCAACTGTCCAATTTTGGTGAGCTCATGCAACTTGTAGCCTCTTTTTCTTATTTGTAGTGGAGATGAGTGGTACCCGGTGGGGTCTTCTGCTGTTGTAGCCCATCCGCCTCAAGGTTGTGCGTGTTGTGGCTTCACAAATGCTTTGCTGCAGACCTCGGTTGTAACGAGTGGTTATTTCAGTCAAAGTTGCTCTTCTATCAGCTTGAAAAAGTCGGCCCATTCTCCTCTGACCTCTAGCATCAACGAGGCATTTTCGCCCACAGGACTGCCGCATACTGGATGTTTTTCCCTTTTCACACCATTCTTTGACCCTAGAAATGGTTGTGCGTGAAAATCCCAGTAACTCAGCAGATTGTGAAATACTCAGACCGGCCCGTCTGGCACCAACAACCATGCCACGCCCAAAATTGCTTAAATCACCTTTCTTTCCCATTCTGACATTCAGTTTGGAGTTCAGGAGATTGTCTTGACCAGGACCACACCCCTAAATGCATTGAAGCAACTGCCATGTGATTGGTTGATTAGATAATTGCATTAATGAGAAATTGAACAGGTGGTCCTAATAATCCTTTAGGTGAGTGTATGTTTAATTGTCCTTGAAACATGTTATCAGTTGCTTTATAGCAGCCATTATTTATACTTTTCTCAGACAAAGATAATGTAACATCTTCTGTCCTAAAGTTACAGCTTTATATCTGACTGTTACAACAAACGTCTCCTCGCAGTAGAATCAAAAAAAGATTTTTAGCGCAAATAAATTCAGTTATGTTTGATTAAAACTTCAGTAAATAGGTCCATGTTAGTTTCTGATGTCAGAAATAAGTATGACCAAACAGAAATGTTTGTGTTTACTTAAAAAATGTTTTGATGAAGATACTGCAAATCTGACCTTAGTCTATTAATTGTAATAATTGAAGAATGTTCATTTCTTTTCATTTGTATCTTTCTTGTTTTTAGCGTTGCACAAAAACAACACAATATATATATATATATATATATATATATATTTTTTTTTTTTTACAGTATCAGTGAAACACAACGCTCAGAAGCGACATGTGGTGACATTTCTAAAAGCGTGTGTTAAACCGTGAAAGCAGATGCAGGGAAATTATGAGCAGCGCGTGAAACGCCTCATTGCTTTACGTTGATGAATGCCAAATCTCATTCATTAGCATGCAGGAGCATCTGTTAGTGGTTCAGGCATCCTGCTGGTCCCTATAATCCCTTCAAACATGCCCACGAAGCACTTTAATCCTGAGTCAGAGCAAGGACATGAGGCTGACTCGACTCTGTCAGACTCGGAGGAATGGCAGAAAGGGTTCACGTGCAGGGTTTGATTTGTGGAAAGCTGGATATTTTCTAACAGATTAATTTAAATATAATAAATATATATCAATGTATTGCTGATGAGGACAGATGACTTGCTGTCTTATTCCTCTTATACCACAGCACTCTTCCAACACTGAAATATTTTATTTAATTAGAAATGTCATGTAACTTTGATCTTTTTTTTCAGCTGTATTTGTAATCAGGTTAGTTCTGAGTTTCGCTTATGTTGTAGAAGCTGTAAATGACCATTCCCTCACATCACTTTTAATGAATGAATGAATGAATGAACAAATAAATAAATAAGCAGGCTGTAATTCTGGCAAAAATAGACTACAAAGTGATCATATAGACTACTATATTTTCACTGGGACAGAATTTCAGTTTCACTCAATGCAATATGACAGCAATACACTGTTAGAAATAGAATAGAAATAGAAAATGAGATGAATTGGGGCCCAAGCACTGTGACATCATAGCTCTGATGCTCTGACAGTGCTGATAGTTCTTCTGAGGATTTGCTTTTCCAGTATCCATGGCTTTCGTGGGGTCTTAACATGCTTGAAGTCATGAAAATCAGCACACAGGATGGAATCTGCTGCCATTAGGATGCCTGAGCAGCTGGGTCCTGGGCGTGGCACGGGGTTGTCACTCGAGATTTTGCTGCATAGCTCATACACACTTTCACGTACACATGCAAAACCCAGTTCATATTTAAATCCCACTGAGCTGAGTAGAGAACAACTTTCACTATGCATGCAACAGGAAATCAGTTATTTTGGGTTGTTTGCAACATGCACCAATGGCTTTAGATATACTCTTCCTAGGGGGTTTATACGATTGACACCTAACTGGACCAATGAGATCACAAGACATTGAGGATGCAAAATTGCGAAGGGATTTTTGATATCTTAAACGGTTCAGCCATGGTGATGCTTTAAACCTACTGGTTAATTGAGTGAAATCACATTGAGTGACATTATACTGTGATGTTTCTTTTTTTCCCCTAGCATCCGGAGCTATTTGGAGGTCTTAACATTCTCAAAAAGCACACAGGTTGTGTAATGTGCCTGGGAGATAATGGCACAGGTGCTTGGGGGTAATGATCATTGTTTTTTATAACCATATTGTTCTTTTTTTTTTTCTTTTGCTGAGTAATTCCCAATCTATCTTGTTTATGCCTATTTTCTCATAAGTATCAAATGATGCATTCATCCTTTGATTTTATTTAAAATATAGTTGCAAAGCAACAATGATTGGGCCCAAGCACCTGTGCCATCACTGCCCAGGCACATTACACATAAAAAATGAAATATTTCAAGCCTTTTCTTTTTTAGTTCTTTTTTAGTAATTTCAATGATTGCGACTTTATATGTCATGGAAATCACTACAGTCTCCGGAAAAAAGTTAAGAGTGTTTAATTTCAAGTTTGAGTAAATTAATATTTATACAGTATAAATACTGTTTATCTCTTAGTAGTTCAGTACACACATCGGGGATACTGCTGACTTGACAGAACACGATAATCAACACACTCAACACAAAAGCTGCAGAAGGTCATCACTAAAAGTGCTGGCTTGTTCACAGATTGTATTGAAGCATATTCATGAAAGGTTTGCTGGGAGGTAAAAGAAGGGTTGAAAAAGCCATGACTGCACCACACAGAAAATGTTTTACAACTGTTGCATTCCTAGTATCTTGTACAAGAGACAACACCAGAAGCATCTTACTGTACCTAGGCTAAAAAGAAAAAGAACTGGACTGTTGCTCAATGGTCCAAAGGCCTTTTTTCAGATACGTAGAAATATATATTTTGCCTTTTATTTGGAAATTAAGCTCCCAGAGTCTGGAGGCACAGAGTGGAGAGGCACAGAATCCAAATCCTGTGTGAGGTTTCCACACGCTGTGATGATTCGGAGTGCAATGTCGTCTGCTGCTGTGGTCTATCAATTCTAAAGTCCACATAGCCGTCTACCAGGAGATTTTTGGAGCCCATCTTCTGACAAGCTTTATGTAGATGCTCATTTCCTTTTCCAGCTGGACATAGCATCTTCCCACAGTACCAAAACCACCAATAACCGGATAGCTGAGCATGATATTACTGTGCTTGATTGGCCAGCCAACTCCCCTGACCTAAACCCCAAAGAAAATCCATGGAGTATTGCAAAGAGGAAGATCCAAAGAAACACCAGACCCAACAATACAGACGAGCTCAAGGCTGATATCAAAGTAACCTGGTCTTCACTAGTGCTTCTGCAGTGCCACAGATTGATCACCTCCATGCTGTGCTACACTGATGCAATAATTCATGCTAAAGGTGTCCTGACCAAATACTGAGTGCATACATTTTCAGAATCTTTTTTTCTGTACTGGAAGTATTCTAATATTTTGAAATACTTGATGTTTGAGTGTCGTGAGCTATAAGCCCTAAAAAAAGTTGAAATATATTATTTTACATGGGATTAATCAAGAATCTATCAGTATAGAGAACTTTTTTTTATTAAATTAAGAAACGTCACTTTTCAATAATATAAAGATTTTTTAGAAATGCACTATTAAATAGAATCCCAATTGTATTAATTCTGCTAAATTACCTGAGAAGCTATCGTGTGTGTTTTATTTTGGCAGCTTATATGCATATTTAGCATGTTGATCGTCTCTGACTGCCAGGGATAACGTTAATGTGTGTTTCAGTGCAGGCCAGAGGGTTGAAGACGCTCATTTAATAGAACATTAACTTGTAAATGACCTCAGAACAGGTGCAGAGTTTCCCGAAGCCCACATCGCGTGACGATTGAAGGCAGCAAGACAGCTCTGTTTTCATGCCGTGACTTTTTTTGTGTCGGGTAAAGTAGCATCTTGATGATATCGAGTCGGTCACAGATCCTCAGAGCAGCACACGATAACCAAGTTAAGCCGAGCTACTTAAGTGAAATTGGAATTAATATGACGAGGTTCATCTGTTGCCATGGAGGCTCTCGGGCAGATTGCAGCCTGGAAGATAAAGCCGGAGACATCCATCACGTCCTGTCAACACGGAGTAGGGGATTTGTAAAGTGAGGGATGATAGGGACTGTACACGAGTGCAAAGACTCTTCATTCACTCGAGATGGTTTTGGTGTGTATGCGAAGGTTGTTTTTATAGGTTTGGACTTCAGACATGTGCCAAATAAACAAATAAAATGATCTCATAGGATACAGGATGTTCAGCGCTCCCCTAAGTATGTGTCCGATCAGATTAGCAATATAATTAGTTCATAATTCTACTGCAAATTGTGGGCGGCATGTGGCGTAGTTGGCTCCTGCCGCCCACAATTTGCCAGGTTTCTCGCCTGCCATGCGGGTTCGATTTCAACCCTATGCCCAAACCCCAGCCACCGGTCCCAAGCCTGGATAAAATGGAACGGTTGCGTCAAGACGGGCGTGGTGGCACAGTGGGTATCACCGTGGCCTCGTACATCCAGGGGCAAGAATCTGATTCACTGGGTCTGTGTGTGTTGGAGGTTCTATGTGCTCCCCGTCGTGGTGAGCTTTATTCAGGTACTCCAGTTTCCTCCCATAGTCCAGACATGCAGCCTGGGATGGGCTCCAAGCTTCCCGTACACCGACCCTGTACAGGATAAGCAGTACAGAGAACGAATCATTGATTTCAAATCGTAGTTTTATTTTTTAGTCATTCTGTTTTTCTATTCTATTCTATCATCTGTAGAGGATTGTGGTGGTAACAGGAGTAAGTCTGTTTAAAGCATCCTGAGATTGTCATCCCGCCAATTTAACATGTACGTACATTTTGAAATAAGTCTGTTTTTTGTAAATACCGTAACTCATTAAATTACAATTAAACATATTTTTATTATACAGTACATTAAAGGGTTAATGTTTTATTAGCCAGCTTATGTTTATTAATCATTTAGCCTTAAGGGTGTGCAGAGTTTTGCGCTCAGCTGTTTGGTAACAGTATCTCAAGAAAAAACGTATTTGTAGAAAATAGAAATTTAGAAAATAGAAATTTTTGCAATTTTTTTGTGTCGAAAATAAATGAGCCTTTAACTTTCTCTGCGTTAGGCGCTCTGGGACGCGATTCACAGGAGGCCGGTGTAAACACAAACAAGCGTCTGGTCTGTATAACAGTTTTCAGACGGGTTTTCTCAGCCATTTAATACGCTTGAGCTGAAGCTTAAACAATATTATTTTTGACAGGTTAAACAGTACATAGAGTCTTGGTTACGAGTAGATTTAAGAAAATTTCATTATAATTATCATATATGATAATAATGATCGCTTGTTTTAATTCGTACCGCAACATTAAATTTGCTTTGTTTGTACCTGCTTGTGATGTTCTAGTGTACTTGGTGCGTTTGTAGCGGGGCGTTCAAGTCAAACCCGGGCTTTTGATTGTGAGGAATAACAGAACGCGGTTATGTGTTTTCTCTAAATGATCACCCGCTACACTAATGCACTTATAATGCTTGGGTAGCATGAAGATGGAAATTTTCTCAGTTCGCCGAAGCCATGATTGGTCTGAAACGCTGGCCACCCAGGAATTCCTTAAATGGTGTTTCCAGATATCTTTAAATGACTTGACGTGAGGTCAGGACTGTACAGGGGGTGTGGAAATGACTCCCAGCCGAGTTTCTGTAACGTGCAAGTGGTGCTGGTGAAGTATTGTGTGTACAGTTCCCACAGACAGATGCGTCTCTTTCTTCCACAACTTGGTGACAAGTTATCTGTCGATTTTCAAGAATCATGAATTCCAGTTGCTGAATGTTTACAGGAAGCCGTACGGTGCTCGATGTCTTCTGTAATTCATCACGGTTCCCTATTTTGACTATTTTGACAACCCGTGTATTTTAACGAAAGTACGTAAGAGTGGAAAATCCTTGAGTCGCTCTAGCAGGTTCCTTCCGTGCTCATGACTTTACTTTTCCTCTTTCACGCTTACTGAGTATTAAATACACCTCTGAGGTGCTGTGGTGGAGAAAGCGGGAGTGTGAATTGGACTGGACTGCTTCTGATTCGTTCCTGCTGCACGCCAGCGCTCAGTGAGGCTGGAGAACAATGAAACTGTGGGTGTGTGTGTGTGCGGGTGTGTTTTCAGTTCATGAGTGCGTGGAGAATCCCGGACCAGGATTTCAATCTGATTCAAACCCAGTGAAGCACGTTCAGCGGAGAGGTGATGTCCTTTCTTGAAATTGCTGTAGAGATGTAATTGGCCTGTCGGTGTGAGGGACATGTACAGGGGTGTGTCTGCGTGTGTATTACAGAGAGATCCTCCTCATGAATTATTCGCCGCTGGTGATAAAGGGTTAATGATGAAGCTTCGTCTGGAATAATGACATATTATAGACTCTTAAAAAAACCTGCCTTAGACAGATGTTTTACTGAACGTCACAATTGTGGACATCGGTGCCCGCTGTAGCTGTGCAGAAAACTGATTAATCACAAACGCTTTATTTTCTGAAAATAAAGATGCTTCCTGCTTTCACACCATGGAGACACTCTTGCCTTTGATTCTCTCTCTCTCTCTGATCCCTCGGTCCAGTGGGAATCTGGGAGAACTGATAGAAGAGATCAGTGCCACCCACCATCGTGTCCCTAAAACCCCAGACGCAGGATTTCCTGGGATTTCTTTAACACGCTGTACCGATTTCATACTCTACACCTATGGTTTGGACATTTACTCTTAAAAAAATATAAAACTACCATTAAAGCATACACACTTCGTGTTGTGATGTTGCAGGAAAGCAATCGACAATAAGAAGTCATGATCAGGCGATGTTCCTGTTATCATACTGGAAATGATTATTTTCGCATTGTATTTCTAAACGGCGAATGACGTGTCAATGGTTTTTTTTTTGTTTTTTTTTTTAATAGTTACATGCATTGTTGTCGAAACAAGTCAATTCTTGTTACAGCAGCTATAAACGCTCATTCTTTCAGTTCCTTCCTCTCTTTTTTTCGTCCTCTTGAAAATAAAGAGTTTTGAATGTTTTTGTTTTGCATAATATTTCTCCATAGGTTAACCTGAACACCACATGAGGGTGCACTCGCAGGTCAAAAGCTTAACTGTTTATTACTATCTAGTCTTTTTTAATTTGTCTCACATCAGTAATGTATTGGGATTGTGAATTTATAACTGCTTAAATACAAATGACACCACAAAAGAAACGTGCAGTCTCCGCTAACTATTTACGATGAATCAGTTATTGATTGTTAACCATCATTCATCTTATAAACGTGTAAAATTGACAATTCTAATATCATGTATAGTTTTTATTATATTATATTATATTATATTATATCATATTATACTTGACAAACTATCTTGTAACTTCAGTTCTGTGCTGCCACTGTAGCTAGTTACATTGTTAACCGCATGTACGTTTCACAGCACCGAATTTCACGTGTAAAATGTATTGAATTTGAGGATATGTGCATGAAGTCAATATAAATGTTTATAAATGTTTATTGACTTCATGCACATATAAAAAAGAAATGTTTTATTTTTGCTACAGATTTTAATAAGTTTGTGTCCGTTGTTAACAATCTGCCATGTTGCGGAACAATCATACTAGCAATATGACTAGCACTAAAACAGAATTCTGATGGCAGACCTAGCCTAAGAATGAAAACTAGCCACGGCTTACATGGGTTTACATTTCTGTAAGGAAAAAGACTTTTCGTTTTTTTTTTTTTTTTTTTGACTGTCTCTCCTGAGCTGAAGTGCATATGTTATTTCCTGCTCTCAGTCGAGCCCTGACCCGCTCATCCCTTAGCAACACGCTGCATTGTCAAATACTCATGCATTCCAACAACAACAACCTTCTGTATCGGAAGGTAGAACCACAGAGAATTAAGTCAGAATACTCAAAGCAAAAAAAAAGATTTACTGAGCTATTCAGTAAAACGCCTGGTTTTAAACCACAATAATTCATTAATATGGTGTAGGGCCTCCTTTTGTGTAAATCAGAGGGATTTTGAGCCGTTCTTCTTGCAGAATAGTGTCCAGATCATGATGTGATGCTGGTGGAGGAAAACGTTTCCTGACTCGTTCCTCCAAAACACCCCAAAGTGGCTCAATAATATTTAGATCTGGTGACTGTGCAGGCCATGGGAGATGTTCAACTTCACTTTCATGTTCATCAAACCACGCTGTCACCAGTCTCGCTGTGTGTATTGGTGCATCATCATCCTGATACACGGCACCGCCTTCAGGATGCAATGTTTGAACAATCGGGTGCACATGGTCCTCCAGAATGGCCCGTTAGTCCTCGGCAGTGACGCGCCCATCTAGTACAAGTATTGGGCCTAGGGAATGCCATGATATTGCAGCCCAAACCAACACTGTTTCACCCCCATGCTTCACTCTGGGAATGCAACAGTCTGGGTGGTACGATTCTTTGGGGTGTCTCCACATCGTAACTCTCCCGGATGTGGGAAAGACAGTGAAGGTGAACTCGTCAGAGAGCAATACATGTTCCACATTGTCCACAGCCCAAGATTTTGGTGGAAACAGGAGAGTTAAGGTGCACATTTAATTCTGCAGTGAGTTGGGCAGCTGTGGTTGGATACACTGCGGGTTAGCACCCGGTTTGGACACACCATCTCATTCAAAGAGTTTGAATTTGTATTATGGCAAGAAAAAAGCAGCTAAGTAAGGAAAACTCAGCTCAGATCAGAGAGCAGGTCAATGCCACACAGAGTTCTAGCAGCAGACACATCTCTAGAACAACTGTTAAGAGGAGACTGTGTGAATCAGGCCTTCATGCTAGAATATCTGCTAGGAAACCACTGCTAAGGACAGACAACAAGCAGAAGAGACGCGTTTGGGCTAAAGAACACAAGAAAGAACACAAGAAAGAAAACTCGCTGAATGAGAAGGGGTGTCCAAACTTTTGGTCTGTACTGTATAAAAAAATATTTCTTTTTATTGTAAATCCAGTAAATGGGAACAGTTTTAGTAAGCCTATGTGATCGGTCAAATAGGAATCTCTTTTGTGATACAAGATTTAAGCAAAAAAACAACAAAAAAAAGCTGAATAAGGTCCTTATTCCCAATTTTTTTTAATTTTTTTTTTTTTTTTTTTGTGGGGAGCGCCTCTTTAAAGCAGCATATTGCTATTGCTATGGCGCTTTTTTTGCCGAAAAACGTTCCCTTTCTCCCCTGTGAATGTCTCACTATTACTTTTCTAAGGGATCTGACCGGCAGTTTTTTCCCAAAATTCCTGTTTTTCCAGTTGGGACCGGACAGTATTTTCCCCTTTATTTTGCTCACACCTCCATAAAACTGAAGTCAAAGCAGATCTTTCAAGCACTACGGAAAGAAGTCTTGAAAATCTCTCCTAAATTGGAAAAGATCACGTTGATCAAAAACAATGAACTCCTCCAAAACCGGTCCCAAACATGCTCAAAAATCCTCCATTCAAACCCAACCGACCGAAGAAGCAGCAAAACGACTTTTTTGCACACACTGCCTCAGAACGTTACGTGAAAGAAAACCTTTAGCCGGGTCTTCCAAAAACAATGAGCTCTCTAGAACCTAAAAGAAGCACAGAGAAGCAGTCCCAGTCACTTTCCTTTTTAAGTCTATGCAAGAGGTCAGGTTACATTCTGTGTGTGTGTGTGAGTCAGTCTCGCATAAATCTTTTAAAACTGACATGAGTTCGGAGATGATGTAAGTCAGTTTGATATTCAATTCTGATCTAAAAATGATCATCACTGTTACCATGGAAATGGAGTTAAAACGTCTCTGCCCACTTTTTTTTTTTCACCTCTCTGGTCGTTGTATATATTTAGAATGAGAAAGAAACAATACAGCTGTTCAACTAATAGTCTCTCTCTCTCTCTCTCTCTCTCTCTCTCTCTCTCAATCCCTATCAATCACTGCAACACTAGTCTACCGTAGTTGTCCAGGAGCTTGTGTATGCAGATGATGGCAGATAGCACTTTCTTCAGACTGTGTTACGCTGCACTGTAATGCAGCATGATTTCAAAAATACGTTGCGTCGTTGACTGACTTCATGTTTCTAAGAAGAAGTACATGGGTAAGAATCGCTCATTCAGCGTTGGGTCTTTGGACTGTTGGAGGGAACCGGAGTACCTGGATGAAACCCACCAAGCACGGGGAGAACATGCAAACTCCACGCACGCAGACCCGAGAAGGGAATCGAACCCGCAATCTAGAGGTGCCAGGCGACGGTGCTGACCGCTAAGCCACCGTGAAGAGAGAGAATGGAGGAAACAAAGGTGGAGCAGCCACTGGGGAAAGAATGCAAAAAGTCAAATTTAGTACCTGTAAGGGTTCTTTGATTTTCTTTCTAGAGGACACTTTAAAGGTTATGAGTTAGAAGTTTTGAAGTTAGAAGTTAGTTTTGCAGATAGAAGCCCTTGCAGAACACTAAAGATCATGTTCTCTGACAACCGGCAGTTCCGAGTGTGTAATTGATTTGGAAAGAAAGAAATTCCAATACAGAGCCTTGTTTTTTCTTTCTCTGATAAAGCGATTCTAACACCATCAGATAATTCATCTTGTAGCTTGTTGCTCAACGTCCTAAGCTCTGTGAATGATTATTCCTAGATGTCCATGGAGCCAGCGTCGTGATCTGTACAAATGGGAGAAAAGGGTTACGTTGAAACGTCTGAACGATATCTGAAGGCTTGCCATAGCTGCTGTAATTAGCGCCCTCGGACCCACAAAGAGGTCATCCCCGGCCCGTTCATCACACTCTCGCCCGCGGCTCTGGAGAGACCGAAAGCTGCTTTGCTACCAACAGAGCTGTTTATGGCTCGGAAATGACACGGAATTATTAATGGGGAGCTGCAGTAGAGTCTGGCTCGATGCTCCTGCCTCCCCAGCTGGATGTGGAGCACCGCGCATCCTGGACCATGTGTGTGTGTATGTCTTAGCATGGGTTCAGGAGCATGTGAATAAATGTTTTATACAGGATCCTAGTTTCAGTATGTCTAACCCAATACCAGAAACATCTCTCTCATAAAATTTCACCAATGAAGTATTAAAGGTGGAACATTTAATAATAATTTAAGTTAAGTGAGAATTAACAGTTGTAGGAAAATAATCAGTGGTGTAGCAGTAGACCATTTTTTATCACGTTCTTTTATCCGACTATAATCCACTGTATACTTTTCATTTAACACTTAAATTATCGTAGCTCCTCTAAATAGTCGCCTCTCTCTTTCATTTAAATAAAAACACTCACACATAGCTTGCTTTATTGCCAAGGAAACACGTAGTGTAAAAGACCCAAAGTAAATGTTACAGCTCTGAAACTGGAGACTCCTTCCATAAATGTAACTCGAAAAATCGGCTTTTTGAAAACTTCACCACATTACCATGTAACAGTTTTTTCACACTGTTCAGTTGGACTTACTACAGTATATAATTGATCATTTGTAACAGAAAGTGCTGTAATGTACTGATATTGATCTAGTCATATGGTTTATATTGCTTTATTGATTGGCAGGCACAGAGGCCACGCCTCCTTGACTGGAAGTAACAGGTTTTAAAGTAATTAATTAAAGCTGCTTATTAATGAAAAGAAAAACAGAGAGAGAGAGAGAGAGAGATCAGAATCTGGTTTTAATCACCAAGTATGTTGACACACACACAAGGAATTTGATTCCGGGTGTTTGTGGCTCTCAAACACAGACCAGCATTTGTTATTGATAAGACATGATACACGACATTCAATAACCGTACAGATTAATTAAAGACCGAGAGATTCTGTCTCCATCAGCTCTTAGTGTTTTTCTCTGTTAAATCAGGGTCAAATATTTATTACGTGTAGATTTGTAGGGTTTCTTTATCCATTGTTCTACTCCTGAGTAGGATTTATGTTGAGTCAGAATCCAGTACGGAGTGTTTTTGTGCATCCTTGAAACCTGCACTAAATGCTGATTTTGCTAACCAGTCATTGTGTTCGCTTTTTCTTTTCTTTTATTGCTCATTGTAATATCTGAATGTTTTTGGTTTTTCATAGGCGAGCCGCGGAGGTTTGACCCGACATTCAGGGGCCCCATCCAGAACAGGTAACGTTTTTTTTTATTTTTTTATTTAATTATTTATTATACTGTAGATTATAGACCATAATAATGTTTGAGGTATAAGGGTGTAACGCAAAGACGTCCTTCACTGTATTAGTAATTTGTACAAAGCTCCATTATAGTTATATCTTGTTTACCCATGTTTGTTTTAGAATTAAACAAGATTAGATTTTTTTTTCCCCCCCCAGTTGTGACCTCACATAAGACGAAACCCCTCTCCAGGCTTGTTGCTTAGCTCTTAGCTGTTCTCTCGATCGTTTACATAGACACCGAAACGGTACATTTGAAAGAGGAGTGTAAGTAAATAAATAAAGCATTATCTGAGGTCTATTTCATCTGAAGCGTTATACACACACACACACACACACACACACACACACACACACTTTGGAAAAGCTCTGAAACCTGTGCTAACTAAAAAAAAAAAAAAAAGTAAAATTTGGAACTTCTAACAACTACACACGTGGACAAAATTGTTGGTACCCTTCGGTCAATGAAAGAAAAACTCACAATGGTCACAGAAATAACTTTAATCTGACAAAAGTAATAATAAATAAGAATTCTATGAATGTTAACCAATCAAAGTCAGACATTGCTTTTCAACCATGCTTCAACAGAATTATAAAAAAAAATTAAAACTCAAAAACTCATGGAACAGGCCTGGACAAAAATGATGGTACCCCTAACTTAATAGTTTGTTGCACAACCTTTTGAGGCAATCACTGCAATCAAACGATTCCTGTAACTGTCAATGAGACTTCTGCACCTCTCTGCAGGTATTTTGGCCCACTCCTCATGAGCAAGCTGCTCCAGTTGTTTCCGGTTTGAAGGGTGCCTTTTCCAGACAGCATGTTTCAGCTCCTTCCAAAGATGCTCAATAGGATTGAGGTCAGGGCTCATAGAAGGCCACTTTAGAATAGTCCAATGTTTTCCTCTTAGCCATTCTTGGGTGTTTTTAGCTGTGTGTTTTGGGTCATTGTCCTGTTGCAAGACCCATGACCTGCGACTGAGACCCAGCTTTCTGACACTGGCCAGCACATTTCTCTCTAGAATCCCTTGATAGTCTTGAGATTTCATTGTACCCTGCACAGATTCAAGACACCCTGTGCCAGATGCAGCAAAGCAGCCCCAGAACATAACAGAGCCTCCTCCATGTTTCACAGTAGGGACAGTGTTCTTTTCTTGATATGCTTCATTTTTCCCATCTGTGAACATAGAGCTGATGTGCCTTGGCAAAAAGTTCCATTTTTGTCTCATCTGTCCATAGGACATTCTCCCAGAAGCTTTGTGGCTTGTCAACATGTAGTTTGGCATATTCCAGTCTGGCTTTTTTATCACTTGTTTTCAACAATGGTGTCCTCCTTGGTCGTCTCCCATGTAGTCCACTTTGGCTCAAACAACGACGGATGGTGCGATCTGACACTGATGTTCCTTGAGCATGAAGTTCACCTTGGATCTCTTTAGAAGTCTTTCTGGGCTCTTTTGTTACCATTCGGATTATCCGTCTCTTTGATTCGTCATCAATTTTCCTCCTGCGGCCACGTCCAGGGAGGTTGGCTACAGTCCCGTGGATCTTAAATTTCTGAATAATATGTGCAACTGTAGTCGCAGGAACATCTAGCTGCTTGGAGATGGTCTTATAGCCTTTACCTTTAACATGCTTGTCTATAATTTTCTTCCGAATCTCCTGAGACAACTTTCCTTCGCTTCCTCTGGTCCATGTTGAGTGTGGTACACACCATGTCACCAAACAACACAGTGACTACCTGGAGCCCTATATATAGGCCCACTGACTGATTACAAGATTGTAGACACCTGTGATGCTAATTAGTGGACACACCTTGAATTAACATGTCCCTTTGGTCACATTATTTTCAGTATTTTCTAGGGGTACCATCATTTTTGTCCAGGCCTGTTCCATGAGTTTATTTTTTTAAATAATTCTGTTGAAGCATGGTTTAAAAGCAATGTCTGACTTTCATTGGTTAACATTCATAGAATTCTTATTTATTATTACTTTTATCAGATTAAAGTTATTTCTGTGACCATTGTGAGTTTTTCTTTCATTGACCGAAGGGTACCAACAATTTTGTCCACGTGTGTATATCTATATTTTTCTTTTATTAAAAATTTGTTTTATATTATTTTGGGTGTGGCCTACATATAGACATCTACTCAATACAAAGGTACTACTCAACAGCTCCATCATAAACCATGCATTTGCATCATCGAATCCTCTGAAAATGACCCTTTGTCGCAGTTGATGGTCTCGCACTGCGCTACAGAATGTTTATGGATATGGCAGCATCGACAAGAGCAATGTGCACAGATGGATGACGTGGTTTAAAGATGAGGGAACCAGCGTTGAGGACAAACCACACAGTGCGAGACTTTCGACTGCAACAACGGGAGTTTTAAACAGGATTACAGCGATGGTGTAAAAGGCCATGTTGAGTAATAACTTTGTATAGAGGTTATAATTCCTCTAACAACACACACAATTTGAACCGACTGTGTCAGTTAGTAAAAATGTTCCACCCACTTCTGCATTACTTTCAGCCCAGCCCTCTTATATACAGTACATCAAACAGTACATCTTATATTATATCTCGTAATAATTTACAGAATATAGTCAATCCGAAACATTTCTCCATTTTGATTCATTGTTCTCCATTTTGATCAACTTCCATACTTGAAATATCATCCTTTAGTGTCTTCGCTATTTCCATTCAGTCTGAGATCTAAGCTCAAAAGACTTTTCAGCTAATTATCGGCTTGGGTTTTTAATAAGATTCATCCAATTTAGTTCAATTGAAGTCTGGTCTTGTCTCACTGAAAACGTTTCCCTAGATGGCCACCAAGTCTTACTAAAAGCTGTACGTCCTCTAACTAAAAGCCAGAGTCTCGCCCAGAGTGCAACGCAGCGCGTGGAAGTCCACTAACCCAGTTAGAGCAACAGGGAGGCACTAAATAAAAAATGAGCCCGTCGTCCGTCCGGCGTCCCTAATTAGTGCTGACAGCTCAGCAAAACCGAGAGAGAGCGTTTAACTCCTCCGGCAGTGGATTAAGACCTGCAGTGTGGAATGAACTCTCACGCTGTGTGTGTTAGCCCAACCTTTTCCAAGCTTAAGCTGGACATGGCCTAGTCTCACCCAATCTTTTAATCTTCACCTTTTAAGGACTAGAAGAGGCTAAAGGAAGAATGACACATAATGGCTTAATTATTATATAATAATAATATAAGACATAATTTATTCTGCTTAAATATTTAGTCATTTCGAACATGATTATAATATTTTACTTATTTAATTATAGTAAATATAGCCCATTTAAGTGACATATGTTTTTATTTGTTTATTTCTTATAAATTATAGACAGTCCATAATATTTAACATGTAGGGGTGTAACACCATGACATTTCCTGTTTTCCTAATATTTTTAGTGCACCATATATTAAAGGGGACCTATTATGTACAGTACACTCAGTGTGTGTGTGTGTGTGTGTGTGTGTGTGTGTGTGTGTGTGTGTGCAAACAAAATCCTGAGGGAAGAACTTTCCTTGCTTTTTGTCCTTTTCCCTTGTTTGTATTGGCTTGGGCTTAAACACGTCAATTAGATTTGTCCCCTATTGTGACCTCATAGAAGAAGAGACCCTACCATGGCATGTTTACAGTTAAGCATTTTAAGTGGCATGGACACGTATTGTTCAATAAATATTTAATTATTGTTAAATACTCTCTTGGAACCAATAGACCCAAAGGCCAATGGGCCCAAACCTCAGCCACTGGATGCAGTGCTGGTCACAAGCCCAGATAAACTTGATGGTTGCATCTGGAAGGGCGTCCGGCAAGAAAAAAAGAAAAAAAAAAACCTGTAATAAGTTGTGTGCGGATCAGATGGTCCACACATAAATAGCGTCCCCTAGAAGGGAGCAGCTAAAAGACTAACAAAGAACTGGAGTCTATTCCACGAAAGTGTGGGTACAAGGCAGCACACACACACACGGTAGGCAATTTGGGAAAGGCAACCCACGAAGCATAGGGAGGTCACAGTGCTTACCACTATGCAACCATTCCTAACTGAAAAGTTTACAGCACCTGATATTCCCAGACAGTCACCAATCCAAATACCAACCGAGCCCGAGCCTGCTTTGCTTAGACAGGGCGCTCTCAGAATGGTGTGGCCATGAGCAGCTTGCAGGTCACTGCAACAACATTTATGGAAGGAGTCTCCAGTGTAACAGGCAGAACTGTGTAAAGCTTTACAGTATATTTATCGTTTTGTAGTTATTTTTTTTTGTTGTTAATGGAGAAGCCATGTTTTAAGAAGAAAATAGTTGGTAAACAGTTGGTAAATTGTTGTGGTATAAAAGAATAAAGCTTGCCCTTGCTTGTTAAAGAAAAACTACAGTATGAGCTCGACATCAGTGAGATTACCGACTCAGCCTTCTTCTCCTGCCTAGTTCCATACCTTAGTGTAGCCCTTTATAACCGTTCCACATTCCTTCATCACTGTAGTCCATCTTACCGAAACGCCTCGCCCCCCCCCCCCCCCCCCACCCCCCCCACCCCCACCCCCGGAACACCCTGTCATCATTTATTCTTCTTTTAAAGCTTTAAAGGAATCATCTCCGACATCTTGATGAGCTCAAACAAATGAGCGTGTTATGAATCTCGCGGTTAGTTGTAATGATCTTTTCCTTAGAGTGCAATATTGTGTAGATTATTGAAGCTAATCATTAAGGCATGTGTTATGATGCAATTACACCTCACATAAGACCGAACATTAGCCTTCAAACACCAGTAAATACCCTCTCCTCAGAGTTTAGCATCAATCTCAGGGCTGAATTATTTCCCTGGCAGGGACCCCGGGTATTTATATTCCTCCCAGACCCACTGGAAGTGATAAGACCGAGATGGCAGAGATTGCTTCTTGATAGCAGGAGATGTATTTATGGAGCCACTACAAACAGCACAGCCGTTACTCACGAGCTGGAAATAAACAAGAAACTTTGAAACGGGGGGAAAATTTGAGGTAATGTTGCTGGTTATTTCCCTTTCTCTTCTTGATTTAGTTTATTCTCACTTCCACCCACGGTGCTAAATCACCAGTCTCAGTGTTTTCTATTCTTTCATAGGATTGGATACTTCTAATAGGCCTGAGAAAATGATCCTCAAAATATAGAATCTGGCTTGGGATTTGAAACAATGTATTTCCGTCCCTGATGTGAGAAAGCAAACCTAGCTAGCTATCGACGTTGTTACACGCTGTACATGTGTGGATACTTTATTAGAAACACACATACACCTGAACATTGTGCTGTTATCTAATCAGCCAATCGGATTTACATTTACATTTCAGCAATTCACGCCCTTATTCAGAGCAACTTACTTTCCCATCCCCCCCCCCCCCCCCCCCCCCCGCCCCCCCCGCCCCCCCCGATTTTCTAATCTAGTCGTGTCCAATTCCTCCCCGTCACTAGGGGGCGCCCACATTAAGGTTACTATTACCACACAGCCGGAAGGGCCGAAGACTATCACGTGTTTCCTCCGAACCACTTGACGCCTTTTCGGACTGCTCGCTCACGCACCGTTGGGGGCGGAGTAACACACTCGGAGGACGGCGCTATCCGCTCCTTCCTCTTGCGTGAGCTCACAGACGCCCCCTGATTGGCTGTAGAGCCGTGATTAATGTGGGAGCACTAAGTACCTCTCATCCCTCCCCTCTGAGAGAGAGAGATCGGCCAATCAGCTCCCTCCAGGTCTCAGAGTGCGAGAGGTTACAGCATCACCCGGGAATCGAACTAGCGATCTCCGGATGATAGGGCGAGCGCTTTACCACTCTGCCACTAGGAGGCGCGACTTATATTTTTATCCCATTATACATGTAAGCAGTTGAGGGTTAAGGGCCTTGCTCAAGAGGCCAACAGTAGTCACTTGGTGGTAGTAACAGTAGGAACCTGGGACCTTTTAAAACATAGTCCAATCCCTTAACCACTGATCTTACCCCTGAGCGACCCCTGTTTATTCATTACCATACATGAGATCATGCAGAAACAGGTCAAGAGATTTAATCAATTTTTCAAATATCAGAATGGAAATAAAGTCTGATCTCTGTGACTTTACCCATATTTCATAAATGGCAGATTTCTTGGGAATTTCACATACAAGAACAGGAATCTCAATCATGAGCACAGATTCACAGAAACTGGAAGGGCAGTAAAAAATAGCAAGAGATAAGTTTTCTTGTCTTCACCTGTCCAGTTGGGATATGCCTATGCTCATGATAGACCCGGATTCCTGTTCTGCCATTCCTGACGGCTGTCGTCGTTAAGTTAGGCCTTTATTTGTCAAATATACAGTACAATGCTCGGCCCATTTCAGAAGGGTCAAATTATTGCCTGGTACCAAAAACAATTTAGGATATTAGAAATGATCGAAATTGGGTTAAGAACTGTCCGACACATTATTAAAACCTGGAAGGACAGTGCTGAGCCTTCAACCTTGTGGATAAAATGTGATCGGGGCATGAATGGGAGCAATTAGTTGCATGGTAAAAGCAAAGTCAGAGCTACAGTATCTTTAATAGTGAACGTCAGAGCATTTCCATACACACACAGTCACGGATTAGGATTGGGACTAATCAGCTGTGTGTCCATAAGAAAACCACTTGTTAGTGAGCCTAATCAATATGTTAAGGGGCATGAAGATTAACCTTTGGAGCAATGGAAAAAGATCATGTCGTCTGATGAATCCAGATTGAGCCTACTCCAGAGCGATGGGTGGGATGTGTCCGGGTAAGGAGGAAAGCCCATGCAAATTCTTTTATTTATTTATTTATTTATTTATTTATTGCCCAGGCAGTGTACATTGGAGCACATTGCAATTCTTTCTTCGAGTATACCAGCATGAAGGGTGGAGTCAGAGAACAGGGTCAGCCATGTTACAGCACCCCCGAAGCAGACAGGATTAAGAACCTTGCTCAGTGGCCCACAATGGCAGCCTGGCGACCCGCTCATCAGTAGTCATCACGTTAACCTTCCTGGCATCTTGGATGAATCTGACCTTTGGTCTCTGATCTCTCTTATCAAAGGCATGAATGCGTTTTCCCCAACAGAACTGTTTCTCATTCAGTGTTTCTTGTTTTAGTGAATGAATGACTTTTCCTTTTGATCCTTTTATAGTTGCCTGATTTTTTTTTTTTTAACCTCTTGTTCCATCACCTGATTGTATTTGTTAAAGGATAATTAAACATATGTAAGTTTGGTATTATCTTGAGTGCATTAAAACATACCCACACTGTTTTTCTTTCTCAGGCCGCTCTGCACTCTAGCCCTGACCCATGTTACACTCCGCATTTCTAATTAGCTCTGATTAGCCTAGCGTGTAGCCCAGAAATCCCTCCACTGCCTCAAGGCTCTATTTATAGCCGCACCACGTAAAGAGATGTCGCTCCAGAGTTGGCCTGACCTTGTTCAATCTGGGTTTAGTCTCCGCCCGAGGTGCGTCAGGGCTTACTGTGTTTGTTAGAACGTCGTGGAAATGCGCTACAGACTTTAGAGTAGCTGGTTGGACGTGTATGAAGGTGGAGAAAAAAAGACTCTTTGAGGATGTAATCAGGTCACGCAGTGTCACCTGTGGTTCTGACACTGAAGATAAACATTACAGAACTTTTTCAGCACTTTTTAATAAGCTACCGCAGAGTGAATTAACTCCAGAGGGAATGAACGTGTGTGGAAGAGAGAAACGCAGCCTACGCAGGCAGGAAGACATCAAAGTCGAGTCAGATTGTTTGTACGCTTGGTTGTTAATAATAATTTGCTGTAATGCTCATCTTCCGTTCAGGAGTATCATCCTGTGTGAGTGAAAGGGACTGGAAAAAAATTGCAGTCTGTTTGACAAATCGATCATCTACTGTATAATTCAATTCGATTCAATTTTATTTCTATAGCGCTTTTAACAATGGTCATTGTCTCAAAGCAGCTTCACAGAAATGAAAAGAAAATGAAAAGAAGACTTATGGAAATGTATATATGTGTAAGAAAAATGTGTCTAGATAATGAGATTGTCCCTGATGAGCAAGCCAAGGGTGACGGCGACAGTGGCAAGGAAAAACTCCCTGAGATGGCAATAGGATGAAACCTTGAGAGGAACCAGACTCAACAGGGAACCCATCCTCATCTGGGTGATAACGGATAACAGGAATTATATAACATCATGTGTTTTTTTATGCAGCTGAAAGTTCGATATAACAGAAGTTATTTAAATTAACACAAAGTCCAGTTCAGCTCCGGGATGAGTCAGCAGGTGCAGAGGGCAGATGGGGGTCTGGATCACTGGGAGCTCAGGAGCAGCATGTGTAGCTCCAAACCAACATGAAGCAGAATCCAGCTGGAGCAGGTCCTTCTCTGGATGCCTCAGGAACCTCGCAGGGTCGGCCTCTGTCTACTGAAGCTGGCACAAACTCCAGATGCCTCGGGATGGGTGGAAAAATAAAGAGCAGGTGAAAAGAATTAGTGTGGTACAGGATAGATGTACTGGAGTATGAGGTAAAGAAATAAATGATGTGTATGCCAGATTAAAGAGATGCGTCTTGAGTCTACTTTTAAATTGGGAAACTGTGTCTGAGCCCCGAACACTGTCAGAAAGGCTTTTCCAAAGTTTTGGAGCTAAATATGAAAAAGCCCTACCTCCTTTTGTAGATTTTGATATTCTGGGAACTAGCAGTAGTCCGGAGTTTTCTGATCTTAAGGAGCGTGGTGGATTGTAACGTATCAGAAGACTGGTTAGGTATGTGGGAGCTAGACCGTTTAGCTGGTTTATGGGCCAATAAGTAATACCTCTGTCTTATCTGAATTTAGTAAAAGAAAATTATCGGTCATCCAATCTTTTATATCTTGAATACACTCAGTTAGTCTAGAAAATTTGGGTATTTCGTCTGGTTTTGTGGAGATGTATAACTGGGTATCATCAGCATAACAATGGAAACTAATCCCATGTCTTCTAATGATGTTAAAACCAAGCACACCATTGTTTTTCTTGTGAAATTCCCAATACGTTTGATGTGTCACATGACCCTCTTCCTATTGAAAAAACAAAAGTTGGATCCAAGATGGCCGACTTCAAAATGGCCACCATGGTCACCACCCATCTTGAAAAGTTTGCCCCCTCACATATACTACTGTGCCACATACAGGACGTTAATATCACCAACCATTCCCATTTTATTAAGGTGTATCCATATAAATGGCCCACCCTGTATATTGAGAACAGCAGAGGTCCTAAAACTGACCCTTGTGGCACCCCATATTTCACTGGCATTACACCAGACTGTTCTCCATTCAGATCTACAAAATGGAATCGATCAGACAGGTAGGATCTAAACCATTTTAAAGCCTGTCCCTGAATACCAATGTGATTTTGTAAGCGATCTATGAGAATATCATGATCTATAGTGTCGAATGCAGCACGAAGATCAAGTAAGACAAGAATTGAGATGTAGCCTTGGTCCGAAGCTAAAAACAAGTCATTTGCGATTTTAACTAGTGCAGTTTCTGTACTATGATGGGGCCTGAAACTTGATTGAAATTCCTCGAGGATATCGTTTTCCTGCAAGAATGTGCATATTTGGGCTGATACTATCTTTTCTAAATTTCTTTGATATAAGCGGAAGGTTTGAAATTGGTCTGTAATTTATTATATAATTTGGGTCTAAATTAGATTTTTTAAGAAGAGGCTTAATAACTGCCAACTTGAAAGGTTTAGGGACATGACCTAGATATAATGAAGAGTTAAAGAGATGACAAAAAAGAGAAACAGTGGTTCAGTCGTACGTTGAAACAGTGTTATAGATGTTATAAAAACTGTTGTAAAAAAAATCTAACTGGACTGAACCTTTGCTCAGGTGAAGCCGTCAAACATACACCTACTGTACCTTGAATATGAACCTATCACCTTTAAATATGGAGAAACAGTAGTTACTGAATTAAGGTAGTTTCGAGGGTATAGGGTGATGCTTCATCTACACCAATTTCTAAAGAAATGATACAAACTTGAGTAATTAAAAGTGGACAACTACAATATTATTACCACCAACAACACCACCATCACCACAATCAATACCATCACCACCAACACCACAAATGACACCACCATCACCACCAACAACAAAAACAACAACAACAATACAGCCAACAATACTACCAACACAAGACCAACATCACCCACAACAACACCATGAACACCACCACCACCATGAGCATGACAAAAACAACACCCATACCATCCACAACAACACCAACAATAATACCACCAACACCACAACACCAACATCAACACCACCACCAGCTCAACCAACACCAACAACACTGACAATACCAAAGGCAATACATCCAACACCCCGACACCAACAACACACAACACCACAACCAACAACAGCACCAACAGCAACACCACCAGCACCACAACACCATCAACAACAACAAAGGCAAGGAATTGTGCAGTTATGTCCTCAAAGTGTAGGCCCAAGTGGTAATTTCCCAAGACAGATCTGATTCATTAAATTTAACAAGTATTTTAATCTAACACATTGAATTTATTTGCTCCACTAGTTGTCTCTTTAATATTTTTTTTTTCATCCATTTTGCCATTTTCTAAACCGTCATTTAATTCCATTCATAATCCATCACTAGCACGTTCTTCCTTTTTTTTGTAATAACTTCTCTTATTATTATAAAATGTTTCTTTTAGGATCAGTATAATGAGAAAGGTCCAAGTGTGTGTGTGTGTGTGTGTGTTCTTTTTTTCGCTCTAATTGCCTATATATTTAATGCACTTAGAGTCAGAGTCCAGGTCGTGGTGCAGTGGGAAATCTATAATAAGCAGCGGTTATTAACTCAGCAGCACCATTAGAGAGACATGTTCAGGTGCTGGGAATAATATCATCTTTCATGGGCAGACGTCGTGGCCATATTAGTGAAATCAAGGTCACTAAAACACTTACATTATTCATTTCAGAGAGTGTATGTCTTTGACCTTTTCTGCAGAAGGAAGAGTTTTCTAAAAACGGCCGGTCCTGGGACGTCGCTTCACATTAGAACGAGCGATTAGTAACTCATACTAATGTCCAAGAGCAGGCAGGAGGACCCGGGCATGATTAAAGAAGTATTTTAGTGTTTTTAGCAGTTTAAAAAAGGAGGAAATAAAGGAATAAGTTAATTAATTAATTAATCTTTTTCCTTATTGATTGCAGAAAAAAAGAAGTAAATAATCAAGTTAAATAAATAGAGAAACAAAGAAAGAAAGAAGGTCGAAACGGAATTGATAAATTAAAGAGAAAAAAAATTCATGTATTAAAAAAAGAAAGAAAGAAAGAAAAGGCATTCATTTCATTTTAAAAGAAGAAAAAATAGATTATTTAATATATAGTCGTGGCCAAAGGTTTTGAGAATGACACAAATATTCGTTTTCACAAAGTTTGCTGCTAAACCGCTTTTAGATCTTTGTTTCAGTTGTTTCCGTGATGTACTGAAATATAATTACAAGCACTTCATACGTTCCAAAGGCTTTTATCGACAATTACATGACATTTATGCGAAGAGTCAGTATTTGCAGTGTTGGCGCTTCTTTTTCAGGACCTCTGCAATTCGACTGGGCTGCTCTCAATCAACTTCTGACTTCTGGGCCAAATCCTGACTGATAGCAACCCATAATCTTTCATAATCACTTCTTGGAGTTTGTCAGGTCCGAGCATTCCTAGATGAACAGTTTCCTGAAAAGTGGATTGATCGTCGTGGGCCAGTTGAATGGCCCCCAAGGTCTCCCGATCTGACCCCCTTAGACTTTTAAATGTGCACGGTGGCTTAGTGGTTAGCATTGTCGCCTTGCACCTCCAGGAGCCGGGTTCAATTCCCGCTTCTGTGTGCATGGAGTTTGCATGTTCTCGCCGTGTTGGTGGGTTTCCTCCGGGTCCTCCGGTTTCCTTCCACAGTCCAGAGACGTAGGCAGATTAGGTTATTTGGCGTTCCCAGATTGGCTGTAGTGTGTGTGTGTGTGTGCGCGCGCATGTGTTTGCCCTGCGATGGTTTGGCACCCCTTGTCTCCTGGGATGGGCTCCAGGCCCCCCACGACCCTGTATACAGGATGACTATAGAGATGTATAGAGATGAGATGAGACTAATATTTAAATGTGGAAGAAATCATGTTTCTACAAAAAGGTTTAAAAATAAATAAATAAATAAACCCAGACGGACAAAACGACTGTCCTTAGACTTTCACTGTTAGTGTAAACGCAGCAGTCACCTTTACACAGGTTCAACAAGAGGTGGAAATTTCGTTTAAGATTCAAGAAAAAGAGAGAGAGAGAGAGAGAGAGAGAACACTGGAGTATTTCTTTAACTGAAGCTATGAGTGTGAGCTGCCGTGTAACAGAAGAGCGAGAGATCTGAGGAAGCTCCTCAGCCACTTCCTGTTCTCCTGAGACAGCAAGCAGGGTTTGGATGGACTTACTGTATACAGACAGCATCTCTCTCTCTCTCTCTCTCTCTCTCTCTCTCCCTTTACTTCACTTTACTTCTACATTGGTATGAATGTTTTTTTTTAAAAATCATATTGCTGCCAAAACAAATAATTAGAGCTTGAGTGGGACAGGAGATGGACAGGGCAAGAGGTGAGACAAGGCATGAGACAGGGTGTGGGGTGAGACAGGGCATGAGATGAGACTGGGCATAAGGTAAGACAGGGTGTGGGAGGAGACATGGCATAGAGGGAGACAAGACATCTTGCCTTGTCCTACTCTTGTCTCACTCTACACTCTGTCTCACCCCATGCCCTATCACAAATCTTTTTCCCTCCATGTCTGATGGTAGTGCTGGTGTTTCTCTCTCGCTCTCTCTCATAATTCATCTGTATAGATTTGATTGTACAGGATCTTGTACTTAGCTCAGCGCGTTGTGCTTTGTTTGCGCTTCCCACGATTCCTAGATTTCCTAGATTCACGTTCCTCGCCAAACCATTATCATTTATATATTTTCTTTTACACGAGCTTGCCTTAGTTGCTAATATGTACAGGAGTATATTTCATTTATTTGTCCTAGCGACTGCCCTAGACCCAGGAGCGGAGCTTTTAAATATTGAGTAAAATACACAATAGAGCTATAAAACAGCAGGAGAGAGTGAGTGCACCACCATGGGGATGCTGTCTCTCCTGCACAGAGTCGGGTGTGTGTCAAAGAGCCGAAGTCACCGAAATCAAAGTCACAGACACTGGAGAAACCTGCTGCAGGTGTTAATGTTAATAATGAACATGGTCGCGGTAACTGCAGGAGCAGAAGGAGAAACCATTCAGCTCACAAACCTTAAAGAACTGGGTGAGTGTGTGTGGGTGGATGTAGATTTGTGGATGTGGATGTGGCGGTGGTTGTGGGTGTAGGTGTAGGTATTGGTGTGGTGAGGGGTACAGACCAAAAGTTTGGACACCCCTTCTCATTCAGCGAGTTTTCTTTCTTGTGTTCTTTAGCCCAAACGCGTCTCTTCTGCTTGTTGCCTGTCCTTAGCAGTGGTTTCCTAGCAGATATTCTAGCATGAAGGCCTGATTCACACAGTCTCCTCTTAACAGTTGTTCTAGAGACGTGTCTGCTGCTAGAACTCTGTGTGGCATTGACCTGCTCTCTGATCTGAGCTGCTGTTAACCTGCGATTTCTGAGGCCGGTGACTCGGATGAACTTATCCTCCGCAGCAGAGGCGACTCTCGGTCTTCCTTTCCCGGGCCGGTCCGCATGTCAGCCGGTTTCTTTGTAGCGCTCGATGGTTTTTGTGACTGCACTCGGGGACGCTTTCAAAGTTTTCCCAATTTTTCGGACTGACTGACCTTCAGTTCTTAAAGTAATGACGGCCGCTCGTTTTTCTTCACTTGGCTGCTTTTTTCTTGCCATAATACAAATTCAAGCTCTTTGAATGAGAAGATGTGTCCAAAACTTTTGGTCTGTACTGTATGTGGGTATACAGGTAGGTGTGCATGTGGGGATGGAAGAGGGTGTAGGCATGGATGTAGGGATGGATACAGGTGGGGATGTGTGTGGTTGTGGAGATGTGGGGATGGGTGTGGATAACGGTATCCATAAGAGTGTGTGAGTGAGGGTGGGCGTGGGTGTAAGTGTGGTTGTTGGTGTACAGTAGGTATGGGTGTTATTGTTTGGATGGGTGTTTGGATGGATGTAGGTGAGGATGGGGTTGTGAGACTGGGAAGTGGTCTATGAGAGTTTCTTTTTTTTTTAAATACCATAGAAATACTAAACTGATGCATTAAAAGCAACTTTAAAGATCAAGTCTCTATCTAACAATTCTTTGTCTCTCTGTCTCTTTCTCCCTTTCTCTCTGCTTGTCTCTTTGTTTATCTCTCAAACACTTTTCACACAGACATCACGCCACAAAGCCCATAATTTTACCCCTTAACATCTTGCTATCTCTTGTGTTTTGTACTGCAAACAGGCCCCACCAATAAGTCACCAGAGTGTTTGATTTCAAGCAGCACTCTGCTGTCCTCCACCAGAGGAGCCGTGGTGTTTAGCACAGAAGCATTGGTGCCTAGTGTAGTGTCTACCGCATGTGTTGGAAAAACCCTGCACAGCATTGCTTCCAAAACAACAAGAATAGGTAACCCAAGTATTAAGGTGCACTATTATCAGTGCACTTTTGCACCACTGACCAAAAGCAGTGCACTTCCCGGAGTTTACTGTCTCGCAGTCCTCTGCTGTTTCTCACGTACGGGACACTTAACCGATTGAGCCACCTGACTTTGCACTCTAGGATCGGTTCCTATTTCAGAGCTCAGGTGGCCTAACCAATCATAAACAATAACCGAATCCTTGTATCAAACCAATCATAGAAAGAAAGAAAAAGGGTTTTGTCAAAAAAAAAAAAAAAAACATCTCAATGTGTTTTCTAAGGCTAGAAGGATCCCAGTGCCGTCACGCCTTCTCTGAAACACTTAAATATTTTAATGCATCCAAACGTAAAAGCCTATCTACTGATCAAACTCAATTCCAGCTGAACCTTCACACCGTTATTCCTAATGCACTACAGCTTTAGCAATAATTAAGTGCAGTGGGTACTTCTGAGCTAGAATATAAAATATACGGGTGTCGCATCTGTCCGCTTGTCTGTCGTTCTCTCTCGTTGTCCTCTTTGCTCCCTCCCTATCCGTCTGTCTCACTGTGTCTCTTTTTCTCCTTTCCTCTTTGTCTCTTTCTGTCTGTCTGCCAGTCTGCCTATTTCCTTCTCTTTCTCTCTCCCAATCTACCTTGTTTCGTCTCATTCTGTCTTTTCTCTCCCTTTTTTTCCCCTCCTCTCTCCCTTCCCTCTTACGCTTGCTTCCTCTCAATATCCTCCCCTCCTCTCCTTTGCCCTTGTCAACAATCTGCATCTGTGACTCCGTCCCTGGAGTCTCCTCAAAGCGCCCGATGTGACCTTGCTGTTTTGCTCTTATGAGCTCGCAGCCTTGATCGGCGCTTCAAAGCTTTATTGAGCACTCGCTCGCTTCCTCTCTCTCTCTCTGCATGTTAGAATTCATTACACCGAAACCTGGCGAAAGTCTGACTTTCACTTCCTCCAGACATCTTTCTAATTGCATGTGAGATCAAGTTCGAGCGTTAGAGCCGGGTCCTGGAGGACATCATCAACGCTGAGTTCGGGACTAAAGGAGAAATTTCACAGCGTTTCGAAACGTCGGAATAGTTTATTCAGACAGAGGCGGCAAATCCACTTTGCTTGAATGAAGAAAAAAAAAAAACTGTGATAACACAATCAGAGACTGAAGTGTTAAAAGACTCTGAAGCTGTGATTGCACAAGTATTTACTCCTGTTTCTGTGAAACCCTAATTAGTTCATGGACCATCAAAAGGCATAATTACAATGAATGGAGCGCAATTTAGGTGTCACATGATCTCAACATTCTGTACACCTGCACCCTTGGACTTTTATCTCTCTGATTAATGCACTCGTGCATTTCTTGCTAACTTGCTAGCAATTCCGCCTTCTGTGTGATGACCGATTACAATAATTTGGCTCTAGTCTGTGACGGGTTAGTCCCATTTTCTTATTTTAAAATTTATGTCTTTAATAAAAGACACAGAATGCAAAGTGGCTAAAGAAGCAAATGTAAAAAATTGTTTATGTAACAACATTAGCAGCAACTTAATTTCCCCGCTCATCTGTTTAGCATTCAGCATCACCAGCATACTGTGCACCAGCCTGATCATCTGTCATCATCTGTAACTGTTTCTCACTGAGAAGGTTCAAGGTTCATGCCTTAACTTAGATGTTTTTATGCTTGAATGATTCCGAAGGCACTGTGTGGCTTAACAAACAAAAAGCATTCATCTGAAACTGCAGGGACTGGACTGAAAATCCAGACCAAAAAAGTCCTTCAGGAAGCCTAGAGAACTGTTCCTCAAGACTCCATTAAAAATACAAGAAAGTCTGGCTCTTTGGAAGCAAAATATGAAGAAATGGTGTGTCGGTGGCGGCGGTATCTCTAAGACTCTTGCTTTTTTACAATGAATAAGATTCCATTTTACTTATGCGTAATATGTAAATATGAGACAAAGGTATTCATTACAATCGTTTACGAATGACAAGTATTTTCCAAACCTGTGGTGTAGAAACTGTTCATAAGAAACATTACACAAACTTGGGAAAATGCATCAGATATTCTTTTTTTTTTTGTATTCAATAATACAATACTTGTGTTTTTTTTTTTAATTGCTTACAGTTTATTTCTTTTCATTCTTTTAATATGTATATTTTTATGTAAAAACATAATTCAAATGATCTGGATCATTGTGGCTCTCCTCCGTATTACGCAAAGCCAACCTTTAAAGATAAATAAAAACATTAAACTTTCCCCCCCCCCCTGTGCCATTATTTATTTATTTATTTTTAAATGAGGCCAAAACAAAAACATGCTAAGTACCCCATGGTTAAATAGCTCGTAGTAATGATTTCCTGTTTTTATCAGTCTCTCACATCACTCTGGACAAATTTTGGTCCATTCTTCTTCACCACGTTGCTTTAGTTCATTGTTTCGTATGAACAGGAATGCCACAGGGTTTGAGCGACGCCCCATCAGATCATGCAAGATTTGCAGACTGTATTACGGCTGATGTAGCTTTAAAAATTTAGCACAGAAAAGGATAATTGAGTCTGTAGAAAGCAAGGTTACAGTTTGGCTAATCATGCGGACTACGCACAGCGACGCGATAGAAGGCCGTTGCATATGTCTTCCAGTGAACCATCATCTCATTCTGGTGTTCCTGAGGGATTGTCCATGATGAAGCTCTTCCAGCAGTCCTCCTCAATCCTGTTTTTTTTTTTTTTTTTTTTTTTTTTTTTTTGCAGAAGCTGCACAGATGTACTGTGCTGTGTGCTCTTCCTCATCGTCATCCTCGGCTACGTCGCGCTGGGCGCTGTGGGTGAGTTGCTGCTTTTGTCTGCTTAGTAAGACACACTAGCAGAGGTGGGCAAAGTACACAAATGCTGTACTTGTAAAGCTAAAGTAGAGAGCTACTAGGGTAAATATTACTCAAGTATAAGTAGAAGTGTCCTTGATGAAAAGTCCAGAAGTATCAAAAGCTTACAGTATCCTCCTTCCTAATAAAAATCTCTCTCTCTCTATCATTCTCTCTCTCTCTCTCTCTACTTCCCAACTGTTAATGTTCTGTTTTTGTCTCTGTTTTATTTGCTGTACTTTTAAGCAGACTAAAAATAAGAAGTATCCTCTAATAAAACTATGCAAGTACAGATTCTTGAAATATGTATTTACGTGTAGTAACAAATTACAATGGACTCTATTTATAGTTATATATAGTATGTCGCTACAATGTTGCATTTGAAAACAATACAGTTGCGCTTGACCAAATCAAATGAAGATGTATGAACATGTGTGGACAGGACAGTTTGGGTGACTGTTGTGAGCTTTTAGCTACATTCGCCTCGAAATTCTGATGCAAACTTGACTTGAAACAAAGTAAAATTTCGCAGCAGAACGCAATTAAAGCCATTTTCAGACTTACTCGATTCTACTCTTTTACTCTACTAATAAAAAAAAAAAAAGACTAGGTGTAGTCTACTACTCAGACTTAGACTACTGGCGAATTATTACTCTCTGAAAAAAGGTTGACTATAACAAAAGTGGAGAAAAAAAAATGAACTTGAAAACCACCTGATTTTCAAGCAATAGTCGACATGTTGTGATGAACCAATCAATTATCCTTCTTTCAGAAACCTGCGACCAAGCGACATAGTGCTATTGGTGGTCTTTTCACTCATTGTTCACTAACGTTTGGTTGAAACTCATTTCAACTTATCATAAGTTATCAACAGACATTACAGATCAAATGTACTATACACATTGCTTACCAGTGTTTCTATCCTGGATATAAAACTCCTGCGTATAGATGCGTATAGACGACCAAACACTCTGTCGCAAAAACATACTTCAAAATTCATAGCTCATGCCGGCAAGCTTAGGATCTCACCATGGGTCACGCCGACACACCCTGGGAAGCCGCGATCTTGGCATACAACCACCCACGGCTCATTTTTTTGTATCTGTAGCAAAGGAACTGGGCATAACTCCCAGCTTGTAACGTTTTACCTTGGATTCTGTGATTAAAGATACAGTAGATCAGTGCAAATTAGTGTGGAGTTTGAGCTTTGGGTATCAAGATAAAAGAGAACTGAAATAATGAGAGCGAGTGGGCGAGAGTGTGTGTCTGAATGAATATCAATATTTTACATTGTTCGACCCCATAAGGATGTTAGAGTGAGTAATTCTACCACTACCTCCATTCATCTACTGATTTTATGAGGTTTGAGGTCAGTGGCTGGACAGGTCCAGTCAGGGCACTGATTTTTCATCTAGTTTTCTATTTAAATTTTTTATCGACCAATGAAAAATGGCACAGAAGGTAATGCTGCTGCCTCACAAGGGCATGGTCCCTGGTTTCATCCTAGGTGTTCTTGTGCATTCACTGCACCCACTCTGAGTGCCTTGCCTTCGTCTCAGGATCGCCATGACGTCTTTGTGTTTAAAGACTGACGAAGACGAGGGACACATTTCCACTATTTCAAAAGTCACATCATTATTCATGTCATTCGGTCAAACTGCCTATGAGTGAGCCTCCGATTTGAAATCTTATCAGCATCGCGGTTAAAGCTAACCGAGATGAAATTCCATGCCAAGGCGAAGGTTAATACACGGGGTGAGGGGGACAACTGCCTGCGCAAAATGCGGAATCATCTCCGTGACATGGCTTTTTAACGAAAGCCATTATGTCCCCGTGTCATTGAGCACAGCCGCGCTTTCACCTGCAGCCTTTTCAGTCCCCTTGAAAGTCAAGAATCTGAAACAGGGAGTCGTACAGCGCTTTTGTGACTATGAGCCCTGGAGCTGTAGTGCCGATTTTAAAAGAATAGCATCGTGTCTCCTTTCGAAACAGCCTTTTTTTTCCCCCCTTCGTTCATTCATTCTTAGCCAACAGCAGTTAATGCATGGATATAAAGAAATACAAAATGAAATGATGGAACAATAACAAAGAATATAAAAGCAGCCAAGAATGATGTCACCATTCTGTAGACACTCACACACACACACACACACACACGCATGTGCATACAGATGCACACCACTTTAATCCTTTTAAAACGATGAACTCAGGAATGACATCATCTTCCAGACGCCCTGTCTCGTGCCCACATCAGTGATGCTGATTGAACTGAAAGAAAGAAAACAGCCTCGATTGCGATGATCACAGAGTCGCCTGTTATAAGTATAATTACACTTCATTTGCATAGAGCGTTTATTTCGTTAAGGTCTGCGCCATTACGAAGGAGAGCTGTCAATGATGTGAATGATGTCTACTATGAAGAGGATGGGCTTTCCCACATTCATGGACTGTTTTATCTAGAATTGTCCTACATTTAACCTTTTAGCCGTTTTTAAAGGCTAAGTCACATGTTGGCATTTTTTTTTTTTTTTTTTTTTTTTTTGCCAAAATAAATGAGCCGATATTGTGCTAGAAAATTTATAATACAATGTCCATTCGAGCCAAACCGGGACTTTATTGTGCAATATAACGGAACACAGTTCTGACTTTTTATTTCTCTACATAATCTGCTCCCAGCCGAGTTCCTGTAATATGCAAGGGAATATTTCTGAGTACAGTCCCCACAGACAGATGCGTCTCTTCTGCAAGTTGGTGACGTCGATTTCCAAGGATCAGGTGTTCCACTCACTGAATGTTTACAAGAACGACCGTAGTAGCCACCGAGTCGCCTCGGCCGAAATCGTCATTCGCAGACGTACGGCCATCTTTAAAACATTTGCAAACGTCCTAATGTTTTGCCGCAGCTAAGAGTTTCATCACCGTACTGTGCTTGAAGTCTTTGTACAGTAAATGTCGATCACTTTTAAGCCTTCAATCACCGGACATTTCATCAAAGTCCAGGTTTGACTTGAACGAAATGTGTTCAGTGTGTTTATAAAGCTAGGAATGTTTATGATTTTGATCTTTTTAGACATTTTATTATATAGACAGATTATGTAGAGGCTGAAGGCATACAGTACAGTAATCACTCAGTAAGAGTTCACAACATTCAAGAATTGTTTACAAAAGCACAACGAATTGTGTTGAATCTAAATTCTTGGTGGCCTGGTCACTCGGCTCACAAGCCTTAAATCACCTTTTTACGTTGGCTGTTCGTTAGCTACGGAATATCTGATACAATTCACACCGGACCGTCACACACTGCCTACGATTTACCCACAAAGTCCCTCTTCCTCACCAGTCAACAGCCACCTGGATACCTGCGACTACACAAGCGATGAACCTGCCCCACACTTCAGGAATAAACCCAACCATATCCGGTGTAGTGTAGTGTCTGTTGGAGCGTACAGTACTATTTAGCAGTTTATCGTGCGGGTTCGGCCGTGGATTCGGTACCTACTGTATAAGGGCGTACAAGAGTCCTGGCTCGTTTGTATGTAGCGACTTAACGCAGTTACTAATTAATTAGGCGTGGGTGTAGAAGAAAACTCAATAGTTCCTCCATTGTGAATTGATTTTGTGTGTGTGTGTGTGTGTGTGTGTGTGTGTGTGTGTGTTTTATTCTGATACAGTCTCACTTTCTGTCCTGCCTCACAGCGAGTTCATTTTTCTCCCTCATACATTTTAATATGAGGGATTTAAAGCTTAGTGTATATCAAGAGATGAAACCGAAGACCTGAGCTCTGTGTGTGTGTGTGTGTGTGTGTGTGTGTGTGTGTGTGTGTGTGTGTGTGTTTCTCTAGCTTGGATACATGGCGATCCGAGGAAAGTGATCCATCCTACTGACAGCTCGGGAGATTTCTGTGGACAGAAAGGCACGGAGAATGCGTGAGTACCGGCGACTCCTTCAGCCAATCAGAAAATAAACTGATTGAAAAAGTGGGAAAAGTCGACCAGTTCTGTACGTCCGAGTTAAGAATACAAGCGCGAGGTTACGAATGATATGTGCTGTTATAAGATGATAACTTTATGCTACAAAGATTTATCTTGACTTACCGTTTTTATCTACTAAAGAATGACATGACACCTTTTATAGTTACACGTTCATAGTTACAGGTGGCGTCATGGAACATCTATGAAGGAAGTGAATTCCTGTTCTTATGTTCACGAGACAAAAAACACAGTTTGCCCTTTTAACTAAAAGCATACTGAAACAAAGTGCTGACACTGGAGACTCCTTCCATAAAGATCAATAAACATCTCCCTGCAGAAGCTTGATCTGGTTGTTATGTACAGTACGTTGGGTTTTTTTTTTTTTTAAATATAACTTTAGGTTTCAGGTTGAATACAAATTCAAGTTGTTACTATAGAAACCATCGATATTTTGCATCTCGGGTTGGGGCTAGAGTGAGACGGGGCAGGGGAGGCTCGTGTGTAGCTCGTTGATTTAGTTGGAGTTCTTTTGTTTGGTGTTGAGGTGCGAGCCCAGGATGTGTGCTCGGCGTGAATAAGAAGCAGCTCGTTGGTGGATCTGGGGAACAGCGATAAGACTGTTCGTCATGGAGCGGGAGGTGTGTTTACTGCACTGGAGTTTATAATTGGAGTGTGTGTTATGCTCTGGGAATTAAAGGCGGGGAAGTTAGAAGACTGTTATTCTGTCTATGTTCAATAAAGCAGATAAACCAACATGTCTTATGTGACTGTCTATGTCCAATTTGGGAACGCCAGTAAGCTTAATCTGCATGTCTTTAGACTGTGGGAGGAAACCGGAGTACACAAACACAGAACCAAGGCGGGAATCGAACCCAGAACCTCGCAACTAAGACCAAAAACACTTTAGGAAAACAATGCAGTAATTAAGGGTAGAAATCATAGACTGTTACAAAAAAGAGCTGGACAAACCCTCTGTGGCATCACCCACAGATTTCGTGAAGATCGGTTTTGAAGCTCACTGTGGGAGCTCTGGACGTCGCCGTCTTGGCAGCTGAATCTGCCTAAACCCTGTTTAATTCATACATGTTCAAATGGGTGGAACGAACAGAGCCTGGCTGTCCCAGCCAACTACCTACCTCAGGTACCACCCACAAGCTAGTCCGCTTAGCTTTGGCTTAACTAAAATGGTAATGTGGCTAATGTTAATTTATGTGCTAATTCATTTGATTAAACTCATCCATACCATATCCATAACAGTGTCACATGTTAACTCCTACAGTTCCCGTTGTAAGTTAAACTACAACAAGCTGGTTAGTTGAAGATTGAAGTTGCAGAGCTAGCTGTCACTCAAATCAGCCACACCCATTTTTGCTAGTCTATCTCCCCTCCTGTCGGGCGGTCGCCATAGCGGACCATCAGATTCGGAACAGGTTTCACGCCGGATGCCCTGACGCAACCCTCTCATTTTATCCGGGCTCGGGACCAGTAATAAATCCATGGGGGATTCGGGCCACGCCCTAATAATGCATCGTTTTATGGTTTAATATAGAATTAACTGAGGTGTTACATAAAAACTGACCTCTTGTAAAAAATAAATAAATAAATAAATAAATTGACCTGTACAGTTGTAATGATTGAATTATTGACTCTATTACGCATTACTACATATTACTTCCTGTCCAGACATTGTGTAGTTTTTTATACTAATAAACTGTAGAAACTGTAGAACTGTAAGGTGGGAAACAAAACACTAATATTATTTATGCAGTTTATATTAATAGAAACATCCTCATCGTTTTGATGTCAGTGATTTGACTTTCCACAGACTGTGTGTGAATACTACATGACTCTACTGACACCAACTGGCCAATTGCAGTCAATGCAAAGAAAAAAAAATAGTGATTAATCAAACCAATAGGGACAAGCAGAAAGATAGAAAATATGAAAACAGTAAAACTGAAGAAAAATTGATAAAAAAAACAAACAACATACATACAAATACAAGAACTACATGTTTAAAATAAATAAGATAAATATTCTCAGTCAGAGATGAAAGATACTGTAGATAGATAGATAGATAGATAGATAGATAGATAGATAGATAGATAGATGGATAGATTTTGGTATAACAGAGACATGTTCTATAAGAAGATGTTTGTGTATAATAGTTACAGAAGGAGTCTCCAGTGTTAGAGGTTTTAAAAGTCAGCTTTTCTGACATCTTCAGGACAGACAAGTGTACACATAGCGTAAACTTCTCCTTTTTCCTTTTTTTTTTTGGCCTTTTTGACTTAAAGAAATAGAAATAAAGAGATGCTGGTAATATGAATAGATAAAATGTATGAGATATTTTTCTTTAATAAATTAAACATACTGTAGATGTTGGTGGCGACACGGTGGTTAACACAGTGGCCTCACACCTTCATGGTCAAGGGTTCGATTCCCATCTCTGGGTCTGTGCGCGTGGAGTTTCTCTCCGTGCTTTGTTGGTTTTCTCCTGGTACTCCAGTTTCCTCCCAGAGAGACAAAAGATTAGGCTAATTGATGTCCCCAAATTGCCCGTGGTGTGTGTCTGTGTGCCCTGAGGTGGATTGGCACCCTGCCTTGTGCCCAAAGTCTCCTGTGATCCTGTATACAGGATAAATCCTGTATAGAAAATTAAGATAAATGTTGGCAAGTCAAAAAATTAAGCTCTGTTATTTGGATACAACATGTGTTTTTTCAGTGTTTTGGCCATTGTTCTGTAGCTCGTTTTTCTCTCCGCAGTAAGAAACCCATCCTGTTCTACTTCAACATCCTGAAATGTGCGAATCCTGCTGTCCTGATAAACCTGCAGTGTCCTACGACCCAGGTGCTTACACTCTAACCTTAACTCCACTCTACGATCTTTACTCACAGCACCACGTTCACGTTTATCTCATGTCTACATTTACAGATGTGTGTATCGACTTGCCCAGACCGTTTCGCCACCTACACCGAGGCGCAGCTCACACGCCCCTTTAACAGGAGCTACTGGGAATATTACAGGCAGTTCTGCAGGCCGGGATTCAACAATCCTAAGAAGGTGATTATTCAGACACACGAGCTGAACATGCCCTTCATCGATCTTCATCCCGAGAGCAAGCGAGATCGTGTTGATGTGGTTATCAGTCGATAATGAGCTCCAGCTGCCGAATGACCAAAACTGCAAATGTCTTCTGTAATATTCTTTTTGTATTTTACCTTTTTCATTTCAAAAAGTTACATTGTTACTTCTTTATTCTTGCTTTTGCAAGTTACTGAGTTGAGCAGGGTGGTTTGAAAATCAGTTAGAGATTACTCAACACTGGAAAACATTGTGGAAAGAAATTATTAGATTTAATACCTTCTTCACTGTAACTAACAGACAGGCCACGCCTCCTTCTCTGTAACTGACAGACACACAGGCCACACCTCTTCAGTGTAACTGACAGACACACAAGCAACACCTCCCTCACTGTAACTGACACACAGGCCACACACCCTTCACTGTAACTGACAGACACACAGGCCACGCCTCCTTCACTGTAACTGACAGACACACAGGCCACACCTCCTTCACTGTAACTGACAGACACACAGGCCACGCCTCCTTCTCTGTAACTGACAGACACACAGGCCACACCTCCTTCACTGTAACTGACAGACACACAGGCCACGCCTCCTTCTCTGTAACTGACAGACACACAGGCCACACCTACTTCACAGTAACTGACACACAGGCCACGCCTCCTTCACTGTAACTGACAGTCACACAGGCCACACCTCCTTCACTGTAACTGACAGACACACAGGCCACGCCTCCTTCACTGTAACTGACAGACACACCAGCACACCTTCTTAACTGTAACTTACACACAGGCCACGCCTCCTTCACAGTAACTGACACACAGGCCACGCCTCCTTCTCTGTAACTGACAGACACACAGGCCACGCCTCCTTCACTGTAACTGACAGACACACAGGCCACACCTCCTTCACTGTAACTGACAGACACACAGGCCACGCCTCCTTCTCTGTAACTGACAGACACACAGGCCACACCTCCTTCACAGTAACTGACACACAGGCCACGCCTCCTTCACTGTAACTGACAGACACACAGGCCACACCTCCTTCACTGTAACTGACAGACACACAGGCCACGCCTCCTTCACTGTAACTGACAGACACACCAGCACACCTTCTTAACTGTAACTTACACACAGGCCACACCTCCTTCACTGTAACTGACAGACACACAGGCCATGCCTCCTTCTCTGTAACTGACAGACACACAGGCCACACCTACTTCACAGTAACTGACACACAGGCCACGCCTCCTTCACTGTAACTGACAGTCACACAGGCCACACCTTCTTCACTGTAACTGACAGACACACCAGCACACCTTCTTAACTGTAACTTACACACAGGCCACACCTCCTTCACTGTAACTGACAGACACACAGGCCACGCCTCCTTCACTGTAACTGACAGACACACAGGCCACGCCTCCTTCACTGTAACTGACAGACACACAGGCCACGCCTTCTGCTAACTTAAATATGACCACTTGTTCTTTCTCTTAATGTTTTTTTGTCCCTTCTTCAGCCTGTGGCTCATGTCCTGCGTGATGAAGACTGTCCATCAGTGATTGTGCCCAGCAGACCATGTAAATACACTTCCTTATTGTGTGTGTGTGTCTGTGTCTGTGTGTGTGTGTTTACACATTCAGTCCATTGCACTCTAAAAGAGTCTCATTTATGAGTCATTAGTCTGATAATAATGACTAGCTATCAGGCATAAGAAAGCATCCTGCAGCTCTGTGAGGACCAGACGTGCACTCTCTCTCTATCTCTCACACACACACACACACACACACACACACGCACGCACACACATACACACAAATCATGTTTTATATATCTTAATTTTCAGGCTTCTTTTAATGTTCATACCATATTTTAATATCAGTTTTCCAGCGATGCCTTCCGGACTTTATCATGAGGAACGGCACACTGATGGTTGCAAACAGAACGGCTTTTAAGGACGCCCTGGATACAGCCAGGAGTGTGAATGAACTCAGAGATGCAGCTGAGTGAGTACATTCACATGCACAGACAACCACACACACACACACACACACACACAGAGTTGATCTGTAACAATAAATATATACCTGTTATACTTTAATGAAATAATAAACGCTGTTGTTCATATCAAAGGATTATAACATGCCGCCTGTTTCTTCTCTACATCACCCTGTTGTTAATTATTTTCCCGCAACTGCGCACTCCCAAGTGTTCTATTTCTCATTTATGTCTGATTTATGTAGATGAGGAAACATCATCTAAAGTGATTTTGAAAGTGATGAATAGAATTCATTTAATCTACACACTTCATTTTGCATTGTTATAAAAAGTAATTACAGCCGCTGTTGTGTGAGTGAGTTGCTTCGTTGAGCAGTGATTAACTCGATGTTTTTTGGATATTACTGTATATAGCCATCAGTTTTCCTGTCACTGTGCATGTGTGTATGTGTGCGCGCGCAGTGGTATAACGGGTCTGCTGGAGGCCAAGCAGCTCGGCATGAAGATAGTGGAAGACTACGCCAACTCCTGGGTTTGGATTCTAACGTAAGCAGACATAATGTACATCAGAAAAAATCTTTATTATGATTTTTTTTTTAAGTGCCTTATAAAGTGTGTATGTGTGTCAGAGGGTTAATCCAGGCACTGGTCATCAGTCTAATCTTCATCCTGCTCCTGCGATTCACTGCTGGCCTTCTGCTCTGGTTCACCATCATCGCAGTCATTCTGGTTGTAGCCTACGGTGAGAGGAAAAGTGTGTGTGTGTGTGTGTGTGTGTGTGTGTGTGTGTGTGTGTGTGTGTGTGTGTGTGTGTGTGTGTGTTACAGATAAACAGAGAGTCAGACAGACTGGTAGACAGTCCATAAACAGATGGAGACAGACAGATGAGAGACAGATGTACAAGAGACAGACAGATAAATTGATGGACAAATAGATAAAGAAGCAGACAGTCAGATGGAAAGACTGACAGGCAGATAGATTGATGGATGGATAGAGGAATGGATGGATGGATGGATGGATGGATGGATGGATGGATGGATGGACAGACAGACTGATGGATTGATGAACTGATGGATGAATGGTCTGGTGGACGGATGGAGAGAGACGCTCAGGTCATGTGTCTGTGTACTTCTAACCTCCGGTGTGATTAGGAATCTGCCATTGTTACTGGGAGTTCAGGCTGCTGAGACAGATTCCCAAAGCAGACGCCAGCCTGTCGGACATTGGCGTCCAGGCGAACTTGCACGTCTACCTGCAGCTCAGCCAGACGTGGCTCATCTTCTGTAAGTACAACAGAAACCCACTTCCTGTTGATTCAACAGACCTGAAACACAAACATCAGAATTGTTTTTAACTCCGCATTGAATTGCCCGATCCAGTTCCCTCACTCACAACTTTTTATGTTTGCATGGTAGGGCAGATTTGTATAAAATGATGGCTGGATTCAAAAAGATAAAGTGCTAACACCATAACTAACATGAAATGTATTAGGGATTGAGGAGAATTGGAGCTATCATATGAAGCAATAAAGCACTGAAGTTTAACTTAAAACAAATCAGATAGCAACATTTGCTAAAAAAAAATGGTTCTGGTGTGGCTATAACAGTCTGATGCTTTTCATTTATGTGTGTATTCACTGTATTCAGTGGTGTGTCTGGTTTTAACCGAAGCATCCATAGTTTTACTGCTGCTCTTCCTAAGGAAGAGGGTGTGTATAGCCATTGCCCTGCTCAAAGAGGGCAGCAAGTAAGTCTGATATACTTCCCTTAAATATCACAACTGATATACTTCCCTTAAATATCACAACCTCCTGAACTCTCCTGAACATTTGTGTTTTTGTTTGCAGGGCCATCAGCTACATCATGTCTGCTTTGTTCTACCCAATCGTCACCTTTCTGATGCTGGCTGTGTGTATCTCTTACTGGGCCGTTACAGCTGTGTATCCTTGTTGAACTTTGCTTGTTTGTGCACTAGACGTAAATGCAACTTTAGCCAAAAGTAAGAGGAAGGGGAAGTACTGTAATACCACCAAAGCAATTCTCCATATAAATTATCCAAATAAAAGTTTGTATATAAACGCAAGTTGGTTTAACAACATAATTAAACAATTAGGAAGCCAGCCAGGCGGTGCACCAAAAACATGAATACTTTATAAACAGAAATTTACTGTATGCCCAGTGTATATACAGTTAAAGATATTTAAAGTTTAAATATTAAACTTTAAAGTTATTTAAAGTTTAGAGTGCAAATTGACAGTCGGTCTGTTGTAAAATCATCCCGACCTAACTAATTTATTAACCATTCTGATTATTCATAGCTAAAATAGAGGAGTATAGATGATTTCCTAACACATGTTACACTTTAATTTAATAATAGACAAAATTTCCTTGTTTGTCTGGTTAATTAAAACCAAAATCTAACAGTCAGCGAGCCAGCCAGGAGGTTCAATGATAATAATGTGTAACCTTATAATCTTATTTTTTTTTTGCTTACAAACAGCTTTTATATTTACTTATATTAAGTATAATTTCAGTTTATATATTTGGAAGTATAGTGGAACCTTGGATTGCGAGTAACTCGGTTTACGAGTGTTCCGCAACACGAGCAAAGATTTTTAATGAATTTTGACTTGAAAAACAAGCATGTCTTGGTTTACGAGTGCCAAGTTTTTTGACACCGACACACACAGCAACGCGCGCACACACTCTCTCGCCTTTACACACCCCTCTGACTCTGGTCTACACAGAAAATCTGCTCTGTCGCGATTCTTTTCAAAGGTAAGGTGGTGGTTTATTTGTTTTGTTTTGTTTTTACTTAGATTTACTTTTACTTTTTACAGCAGTGATTCCGTTAGTCTGTGCTCATGTGAGTGTCATTAGAGATTCCTTTTTTTCCTGTTAAAACAGTGTTTCCATTGTGTGTGTTTGTTGTGAAACTTAAAAAGCAAGGTGGGGGGAGGGAGGAAGAGTTTTACTGTGTAAGACTAGGCGAGGGAAGGGGCTAATTCCACACACACACACACACACACACACACACACACACACACACAAATATGTGCCTGCGCACACAAACGGAAACACTTATCTGTTGGTATTTATTTTTACTTTTTTTTAAAGGTAAAGTGCAGGTTAATTTGTTTTATTTTTACTTTATATATTGTATTAATTATTTTTCTGTATTTATTTTTTTGGGCTGTGGAACGAATTATTTGAGTTTAAATTATTTCTTATGGGGAAAATTCGATTTGGTTTATGAGTGTTTTGGAATACGAGCTCGCTTCCGGGAACGAATTATGCTCGTAATCCAAGGTTCCACTGTAAGATATTCAGTCAATGAAATGACTGTTAATCATAATCAAGGAAGAGCAATAAATGTTAAATTTTATGCAAATAGGTTTCATAGCAAATTCAATTGGCAAGCCAGTTGGGAGGATGAAGACAAGACTCGTTTGCTAGAATATCTTTTCACATCTGAATAAATTTATTAGATTTTACCAAGCATAAGTATTTGCACCTTAATCAAATCCAGGTTTCTGGCATCGTCCGGTGAAGCTGTGTACAAAGTCATGTCAATGCAGCCCAACTGCAAGCACACCAACCTCACCTGCAGTCCAGATGTGAGGTGTCTTCTCTGAATTTGCATTAAATGTTAATGAAAAGAGATATGATGAGGCTTTAATACAGATTTAGTTACATAAATAAACATGCAGTATCATAAATGTCACTGATGTTTATTCCTGTGTGTTTTGTTTATGGATAGACATTTAACAGAACCAATATCACTAAGCAGTGTCCTGGAGCTCAGTGTCTATTTGCATTCTATGGCGGCGAGAGCGTGTATCACCGCTACATATTCCTCCTGCAGCTGTGCAATCTGCTGGTCTTCCTCTGGTTGGTTCATTTCACCATTGCACTGGGGCAGTGTACTCTCGCCGGAGCCTTCGCCTCCTACTACTGGGCCAAGAGGAAACCTGAAGATATCCCATCATGCCCTGTTTTTTCCTCTTTTTTCCGGGCTGTATGGTGCGTTGCTAACACGGTGTAACATGAGTGCTGTGATATATAACATTTGTTAGATGCCAACATATATAATTTGTTAATCGCGCAAAATATTTATTACAGACGGGCTTAGTGAAATGGCAAATACTTACAAATAGGCTAGTGTGCGAAATCAGCAATACTGGAGTGTTGACATTTGAACTCAAAAGCCAAACTAATTTTTACTCTTGCACCCCCTTCAGTGATACTTCACAAGCATTGCCAATGTGCAATGCCAAGATGTTGACACTAACATCTATTTAATGTGTGTGTGTGTGTGTGTGTGTGTTAATAAATATTGGTTGGAGTAGTGTTGTGTGGCACACGTTGCATACTGTCAAACACATTATACAAAGGCTGGGTTGTGTGCTGGAATAAATTACCAGCAAATAGTTCACACTGAGCATGGATTAATTATCTCTAAAGTACTTTAGTCTACAGGTGTGTTAATTAGTACTCTGCTGATGTGGGGTGTTGGGAAATGTAGTCCTCATCTGCCATGTGCTGTGCCACTGTCAAGCTTGCATGCTATAGATTCAGCCCTGACATTAAGGTTTTGTTAATTCAGTTCAGTTTCTTATTAAGCTTATTTGTGCACCAAAAATGTTCGAGAATCTTTCAGTGGGTTTGGAAAGGGTTTGCATTTTACATGAATGATACAATTAAAAACAGTTGAGGTCCATGAGCTCTATTCTAAATTGGTATTGTAGTGCAATAATGTGTCTGGTTTGCTTCTAGGTATCACACAGGGTCTCTTGCTTTTGGTTCGCTGATCCTAGCTTTTGTCCAATTCGTCCGAATTATACTTGAATATCTGGACCACAAGCTTAAAGGTAAGTTTTCAGGACAATGTAGACACCTGGCATGTCACGTTGTTAGAGGAAATGAATCATATCATCAATGATGGGGTGGTGTAATAAAACACAGTTAAAATACCCCACTCTGAGTATGATTATGATGATTGAAAACTGTAACCTTTATTACAAAATAACATCACAGAACACATTTAATCAATTTATTGCAACATTACATTCTGTTGAGTTTTGTTAAGTTACAGCTTTATCTCTTCTAGCCATTAGAAGAGACTCCTTCCATAATTGTTGTGTTAACATCTTCCACAATAGCACTTCTTTTAACCAGTTTAAGGGAATGAATATAAACTGAAATTACTGTATAATATATTATATAAGTCTATTTGAATTATAGAAAATTATCCAGTTCATTCCGATTAATCAGAATCCACAATTAATCAGCATTTTCATATAAGGTTCTCATCATCTCTTGTTTTATCAGTTGGTGTATCTCTGTGTTTAGGAGCCCACAACGTGTTTGCCCGCTTCCTGCTCTGCTGTTTAAAGGGCTGCTTTTGGTGCCTGGAGCGTTTTATCCGCTTCATGAACAGGAATGCGTACATCATGGTACGAGTCTCCACTGTACATTATCACTAAGCAGAAAATCAGGCTACTTTTAAAATAATCTTTATCCCAGCTGAAACACTAACAGCATCTTATATTTTCTGTAGATTGCAATTTATGGCAAAGATTTCTGTACGTCAGCTCGGGAAGCCTTCTGTTTGTTAATGAGGAACGTAGTGAGGTAAGGACGACCATATGGTTGAGGGGAAGGATCTGCATAATGTCATATTTTGCTACCAAAAGAATGCTTCATTGTCTGTTTATGAATGTTGGTGAATTTGACACTGTCGTCAAACAGTTGGCGAGCCAGCCAGGAGTCTGTGTGCAGACACGATTTACCTAATATAAACCTTGTGATTTTTTTTTTCTTCTTCGTATTTTAGCTATTAAACATCATATAATCCCTACATTTCATGATAAGCCAAACAAACTATTAAATGACTGTTAATCTGTTTACTGCATCTCAGTTAGCATTGCTGTCTGCCTGTTCACTTCGCAGGGTAGCAGTGCTAGACAAGCTCACAGACTTCCTGCTTTTCTTAGGGAAAATTCTCATAACAGGGAGTGTTGGTGAGTCAAATGCTTTTCTCATGTCTTAATCGTAAAACTGTTTTCAGTATCAAAAGTCAAAGTTTCAGTAATTTTAACGGGGGGGGGGGGGGGTGGGGGGGCAATTACGGCAATTGAAAAGGGTTTCATCAAGGTTTTCACCCAGTGTATTCAGCTTTCCAAAATATCTAGTAGAGACGACAGGAAAACGACACTGCAGCACTGCATGAACAATGAAAGCCTGGCAACCTGGCCTGCAGCTGTGTGTTATTCTTCAAGCATCATTACTTTTCCTCTCATTCTCTTTGTTTAAATGTGCGTTTCATGGGAAGCACAGTGACATAAGCAGGCATTAATAAAATGGACAAATAATTCACTTTGGCTTTGTAGAACACCAGCAGGGGGCACTTGAGGATTTTGCTGAATTTTACATTGTTGTGTGTGTGTGTGTGTGTGTGTGTGTGTTTATACAGGTGTTATTGCCTTCTTTTTCTTTACACACAAAATCCCCATCATTCAGGAAGAAGTTCCGGTCCTGAATAATTACTGGGTGCCTCTGCTGGTAAGAAACGGTTTGTGTTTTTTTTTGTTGTTTTTTACATTGTGTTGCACATTCTGTTGCTGTCGGTTAACATGTCTGTGCATCTCGCCTGCAGACGATCGTGTTCGGGTCGTACTTGATTGCACACGGCTTCTTCAGCGTCTATGCAATGTGTGTGGACACGCTTTTCCTGTGTTTCTGTAAGTAAGCAGAGCAGTGGTTCTAACATCTTAACATCTATGGTTTAAGCAGAGCACATGTGACGTGGAATGCAGAAATGCCCACTGAAAAGCGAAACGTAGACTTTTGCCGCTCATATCACTTATTTTATTCAAAAGAAGGTCAATGCTTTTTACATTTTTTCTTGTCGATTCATTTTCATCCCTCTCTTCTTGTATCCTCCTCCTGTTGCCCCATCATGTTACGGATCCAGGCGAGGACTTGGAACGGAACGACGGAACACCAAGCAAACCTTTCCTCATGTCTCCTGGCTTGCGCAGAATTCTGGGAAGCGTGGATCAGAGCCCTAGGAAATCCAGAACCTCGATACACCAGTGCGCTGTCAGAGAATAGCTTTACTCCGCTTCCTGCTAGCTAGCATGTGTTAACTCTTACACTCTTACACTCTTACACTCTCCTCCTGCAGCTGTGAGGACGCTGGATGCTACGTCCTGTACTGTAACCCAACTCTGATGCACTAAGACTTAAAAAAAAAAAAAAAAAAAAAAAAAAAACACTGAGCATTTACTTCCATAAGAGGAGACTGAAGGTGCTATGCACTAACAGACACACACAGGCTCCGTCCAACTTTCTAACTGCCTTATTCACACACATCCGACCGTTTACAGGATTTTTAGAGACAACCAGATTGACTTTTACTGGTCTGATCCTATATTCAGAGGAAGACGTTTTTGTGACTGGAATAAACAAGGATTTTTTTTTTTTTTTTTTTTTTACGTTTTAACTTTGAGTGAACTATAACTTCATCTCAGCCTCAACACAATTTTTTTTTTTTTTTTTTTACATTAGCGTAATCTCAATAAATTTGCTTGTTCCCCTATGGAAAAGCATTGTTTTGACCTATATTTAAGAAAACATTTGATCATATGCAGTTCTAGGAAAATAATCAGACGAGTTGGCGTGAAGTGGTGGGTTTAACTTTTTTATACCATTGCTATTTATAATTGGCTACCAACAACACATTGTATGTTGGGTCATGTAGCGTAGTTACTGTTTTCACTCGCGTTATCGCAGCTCCCTTAAATTAGCAAAAACATCAACTCTTCTGTTTCTGGAGATGTAATTTTACCTCAGAGACTGGAGACTAAATGTAACAGCTGTACAGTATTATCATATCCCAAAATAATAATAATAATAATAATAATAATAATAATTGTTTTTAAATACAGATCAAAATGGATGTTTTCTAACAATAAGCTGGACCAATTTCCAATATCTGTACTGTATATATGCTATATATTTTGAATGATATATTGCTTTTCCATATAGATTTAGACATACAGTACATTTTTTTTAAAAATTATTGGAAATAGAATCCACATATGGAAAGATTTTAGATATTTTTGAGATTAAATGCTACAGGTTTATACCGGCACATTTTCCACAATTATGATACACTAGCGTTAATAGCCGTTGTCAAACGTTGTTTTTAGAAATAGGTAAAAGGTTAAAGCTAAAAATAAGCTAATCAGCTTTAATGTAATCAGTCATCTTATTATTTCAGGTTGAAGCCCACAGACATGTCTGCCTGTCTGTCGTTTATAAAAGTCCCGCAAGAAGAATAAACATACAGTACAATGATCTGTCCAGGTTCAGTTTTTCAAAAGTTACATACTGTACCTTTGTGTGGACTGGTTCTTTTAAGTGACGCGTATAGCCTTGCCTACGTTGAGGGCAAAAGTACAGTATCCGTCCGAAAAAGACTGCTGTGAGGTCATCTGGCACAAAACTGCTCATAATGTCCCTTCTACCCAACATTTTGATTTCATTTTGGGTGCAGATTTAACTTTTTTTTTTCTTTTTTTTTTGCATGATGCTAGAAAAAAAAAATAACTGGACAGTCATACAGACCTGGATTCAGGTCCTCTGATGTATAAACCGTAAAGATATCAATGAAAGAGCGAGTTCTGGCCAATGTACAGACAAATTTTTTTTCCCTTTGTTTTATTTATATAGAATGTTTTTTTTATTTTATTATAAGATTAAATATAAAAGATGTATATGAAGAGGGTATATATATATATATATATATATATATATATATATATATATATAAAACCTCTTCTATCTGCATGTCTTCCGATTGAAAAACAAATTGGCATTGCTTTGTTTTTTACAGAAGTTCATCTTTATTTTTGTAATGAACAAATCCCAATGAACACATTTATGATTTTACATCTATCAGCCATAACATTAAAGCCATCAACGTCAAATCCACCTTGGGGATCCTTGTGCCATTGGGGCAGCCTTGGCCCCTTGGGGTGTGGTTCCGTAGGGCCCCTACAGGTGTACTGTGGTATTTGGCAGCAGGACATTAGAAGTGGATCCTTGGATTCTGTGGGTTGCAGGGTCTGGCCTCTGTGGATCTTGTTTGTCCAGCAAATGCTCAGATTGGAATTCGTGGTGTTTGGGGACTGGTTCAGCAATCTTGAACTCTTTGCCTGCTGGGCCCTGTGCACGGTGGGCTGTGGTGCACTGGCTGTTCTGGTGCCTTTCCATCATGGCCCGCATGAACTTTTTATGGGATCGGATCGAATTAGCTGGACTTTGGTTCCCACAGGTGCAAATGCGCTTTGGGTGCCCATGATCCTGATTTACTAGTATATAATTTGATTCACCTGGTAGTGGTGTGGCTGATCGGGCTGTATACATATATAAATGTTTTTTTATATATGAAATATCTCGTTCATTGTCAAGTTTGTACATGGTAGCATGAATGTGTCGTGTAAACGCATGACATATATGAGTTTCTTGTTAATTATCAGGATTAAATCTTGATCACCAACGTCGCTTTTACAGAGCTGACTTTTACCAGAACCGAGTTGCCAGATCTGTACCATTAATGTCCCCCACATACGATAAGTCGAAACCTAAATAAGTCCAAATCTAAATAAGTCCAAAGTCAAAAATACTAACAGCGAACACAGTAATTAGAGGTTGAAAGATATGATACTGCATTACATAAAGAAAAATGTTTATGCGTCAGAGTACATAATCTATCAGCACCTGGCAGCAAAACTGTAGTGCTGAATTAAAGCTATAAAAAAAAATAATTGAGTTAAAAAATGTTGTTATTTTGTTTTACACGAAAAAGAGTACATTTTGCAATTCTAAAGATTAGATTTAAAGTTTACTTTTAATGACCTTAAATTCCAGGGAAGAAAAAAAAAAGTCTCAATTTTATTATTTTTTTTTTTAATACCTGGCATGTATCATCATAAAATTCCACAGCCCTTATACAGTAAATATTTGTATACATATATATATATATATAATTTTCACCTTTTGCAAAAGTCCATCATATGAATTACACAATAGAAAAAGAAATATAATTAATTTACTCAAGTCACCAATATTAATATAGAAATTCAAGAAACTGCTCATTTAGTTAATTTATTAAGCTTAATTCACAAAACCTAGTTCTGCTGCTGAAATTATAAACTTGACTAAGTAACTCGGTTAACAACAAAGCCACGCGCTAGTTAATTGAGTTTGTTAGTGAAGCTCAATTAATTCATTAAATCTTGGTCATCATAACGGCTTTAGATTAGAAAGCAAATTTTAAAATAAATTTTTTTTTTTTTTTTTTAAACACAGCTTGTAAAAAATAAATTAGTTTAAAAAAAAGAAAGAAAGAAAAAGAATGTTTCTTTCAGAAATGTGCATAAGTAAGAGTACAATCAGGCAAACTAAGTAGAACTTAAATAAATTATAAAATAGTACTGAAGTATAGGAATAAAATATAATTATTTATACAAGTAATTTTCACACCTAAATGTAGCGCTTTTTGCACCTCGTGTCCACCAGAGGGCGCTGTGTGCGTTTTTTTTTTTTTTTTTTGGATGGAGGGGAAGAAGTTGAAACAAAAAAAATTACCAGTCCAGTAAAAATTACCAGTCATAAACAGGCCATCATTAGAGAATGGAGTGTATACAGTAGTAATCAGTTTGACACAGTTCTGCGAAGCCCTTATAAAGCTCACCCAAATGCTCATCATTTAATAACATTCTCTGCTTTTTTCCTGTCACTCAGAGCCACACGCAACAATACGGGAATGTGGAGCACACTAACTCAAACTAACTCGATCTGTTTTCTCTACAGGGATGTCGAAGCCATTTAGGTTCCTTTGTATCAGGAGGCGTAGGGTTTAACTGCTACAGTTTGTAAATGTTACATAAATGTCTTTTGTTTTGTCTTTTTTGGTACGTTTTGGGATGCGAATATGATGCGTTTGTATCTTTTGTACTACAAGAAAAGTAATGTTTTTTGGCAAAATAAAAAAAATATATATATATATATATATATATTAAAAAAAATTAAGTGATGAGTATACAGTAATTAGACTGGAGTGCACACATTACACATTTGATGAATATAGGCCAAGTATTGTAATTATTTATAAGGTGTATAAAGAGATTATATGTTAATGTTTAATCTATATTCATGGTTAAGCAATGCAACACACTAGAGTCTTTCAATAACAACAACAAATAATCGATTGGTGCGAATTCGAAACGAATTCCAAAGTGCTCTTAACTCCTTGACTGTGGTGAGCAGAAAAGTACTGCATCTCAGAAGGCATGTCCACTTGTGAGAGGGACAGGCTGAAACCGCAACAGTTCAGCATGAACTATTCCGAGAAATAGACCTTCATTTGTGCCTGTGAGCTTTGAGCAAATCAATAATGAGGCTTTGAATCAAAAGGTCTTGCAGTAACACAACTCGGTTTGGTGTACGAACCAACGCATCATACCGACGGTCCGATTTTCCCAGCCGTACATCTTTCCACACTTCTACCCTTCATTCAGATTCAGACAAAACCTGTCATCGTCCTCAAACCACTAATCGCCACCTGCTTATATCTGAACAGAGCTGTGTAATTTGTTGTGTACTGTGTAAACAGTACGAGTGTAGCGCAGTAAATCACCGTTACAAGACTGAACACGGGCTCACACTCCCGCAGACGAACCTCGCACTGATTTTATCCACGTTCGCTACTCGAGGGCAACTTTAGTAAACCGTAAGACTGAGGCTGATGAGTCACGATTAAACGCAGCTCAGTCGCTCTTACGGAGCATTAGCTGTGTACGGATTTTGTTTTGAGAAAACGGTTAAAAACTAGCTAAACTTTCTCTTTATAGTCACAAGCCTGGCCCGTGGTATTGGGTCAATGGACTTGACCAACGCGGCCACTTTCACAGCTGCTGTTTGATTGACGTGGTACTCAACGAGACGTGGCCAAAGTACACCAATCCTATACTTGAGTAAAAGTAGCGATTACCAAGGGCGAATATCACTCAAATAAAAGTAGTAGTTCTCCGTTTACTTGCGACCTTGAGTAAAAGTACAGAAGCACTTACCTTCAAATTTACTTGAGCATCTAGCTTCAGCTCAAGGTAGCCTTTTTCATAGTTAGAAATAAATAAATAAGTAAATAAATAAATAAATTATTAATCATATGCTGTGCATGTGTATCAGGCGAGTCCCAGGATTATGCCCTCTAGTCCTAATCACTCGTCAGGGGCGGTGCTGGCTCAGAGGGCTAAGGCACCGAGTTACTGATGGGAAGATCGGCGGTTTTGATCCCCAGCTCCAACAGGTTGCCGCTGATGGGCCCTTGAGCGAGGCCATTAACCCCGTCTCCTCCAGGGGTTAAAAACCCTGCGCTCTGACCCAAGTTGCGCTGGAATATGCGAAGAAGGCATTTCACTGTGCAGTAATGTGTATGATATGTAACGTGTAGAAATAAAAGGCTCACGTTAAATTAGTCAGCAAGTGGCAAAATTCCCGTTTCAAATACAATGCAACACCATGCAGAAATGTAAAAAGCACAGCAAATATCTGTACTTTTGTACTGTAAAGTAAAAAGTATTCTCTAATAAAGCTACGCTATTGCAGATCATGAAATATGAACAGTGATAAAAGTACATTTACTCCGTTACCTCCCACCTTCGCACTGTACCAATTTGCAGGTCATCTAAGGTAAACACAGGTGCCTTCCAGAACTCCCAGTTCCGCAAGGCGATGTCCGTTGAAGCAATCAAAGGACACTATAGCATGCAAGTAACCCCCAAGGGAAGAAAAAAAAAAAAAACACAGTAACCAGAATAGAGCATAGAGTGATGCATACAGATCTCGCTGACGCATTGGAGCTCTGTATGCATCACACTATGATTTCATGCAAATCCTTGCACATCTTTCTAAAACTTTACCTAAATAATTTGTGCAACATTACCGTAATCAAATGCGGTTGGATTTTGTTTGTTTCTCACGAATAAACTCAAGATTATCTGTTTACCGTGAAAGGACACCACATCAGTGCATCCCATGCTGAAAAAAGGTAAGTAGTGAGCCGACCAAAAGACACAAGATGGAGAAAGGGGGCGGAGCTTTCAGGGCAGTCTATTAATTAGGGGGAAAAAATTAACATTTTATATATATTTTGTTGAAATGACTCGTGGATCCTCCAAATCATTTTAAATTCATGCAAGTCACGTTGCTGCTTTTATTTCTGGGGAAAAATAATAATTCCGAGCAGCACATTTTCACATGTTAAAATGCCAAGCATGAGAGCATGACAAAGGCACTCAAATTTAATTTTCAATGACTATTTAAGGTATTATATATTAAATTTACACATGTTAAATAATATATATTTAAGTTTTGTTAGTTTGCCAATTAAATAACCCACACATTTTTTTTTTACTCTCCGTGATATCAGAACTTGATTGCTGCATGTTATATGGAGCCTTGAGACTATAATAATGCCCCATTATATTACTGAAGTTCTCCATTTTCTATCTGTTGTTTTTTTTTTTTTTTTTTAAATCAGCACCATAATTAACCAAAGTTACCAAAGTTCTTAATGCATTGAACATTTTATTGGCATTTTGCTCAGCTTTCAATTATCAAGATTCATTCACAAAAAAGGCAGCTGTACATTGACAAAAAAAAAACTGAAACTAAAAGACTTCCATCATAAATTTATTTCAAAACAAAGTGCTCAGTCACATACAACAAATAAATTAAATGTGATTGTATTCAATCATTATATAGATATTTATATATTAAACAAAAGAAAAAAGAAAAAGAAAAAAAAACTTCAGCCGTTCACAATAACATTGAAAGCTTTTGTTCTCTTGGACCATCCTTCAGTAAACGAATATGAAAAGTTAGAGTAGTTGTGGGGTCATGGTGCGAGACATGGGAAACGGTGAAAGTTCCTCATGCTTTCCTCTAGACTCTGACCTGATTGGTTGAGAGGGAATAGTGGGCGGGGTTTGTTTCAGGCATGGCTGATGGGAAGCTGTGTCATCGAGTGGGGCAGGAGAGGCTGGAACACCAGCGACGTCGGAGACTGAACTGGAGAAGAAAACAAAAACCACACGCGAATGTTAAATAAAAGTATTACTCACAGTGACCGAGAGAAGAATGTGGTAATATCGTCAGATCATAATCAGGTCTGTCCGTAAACTAATGCTGACATTATGAAACAGAGTGAAAATCCAGCATACTGCTTTTTTAATTAAAAAAAGTATTACTTTTTTTTTTAGTTTTTAAAAGGTGAGAGTGTCAGAGCAACATTAAATGGCATTTAATGTCAATTTTATAGAAACTTCACAGCCATCACGTCAACAATGAATATTTTCATTTACTCTAAAGTGTATAAAATTTTTAATGAAATGTAATATTTAAACATGTACAATAATATTTTAATATATTTTTTTATTTAAACCACATGTTCTAACTTGTGGGGGGGGGGGGGGGGGGGAAAAGGTTAAAAATAAATAAATAAATAAATAAAAGTTGTCATATTTAAGTTTATACAATGTATTATAATTGTTTTTGAGCCAGTGAGGTTTGGATTTCATTCAAACAGCCAGTTAAATTCCTAAGTAAATTTATACAAACCCAATATCTATTAAATTTTGACAATAGTAGAATGTGACTACCACCACTAACAAATTGCCAAAATGAATAAATAAATCTAATTTGTGTGGCTTCATAAATTATGCATACAAGATTTATTCCAATTTTAAAACTACAACATAAAACGCCCTGAGTTCTTTGACGTACAAGGGTCAAAGCCAACATACAGCTTAGTTGTTTGAGAGATTACTAACATTCTTAGGCATGTGCTCATGTTAACTTCTTTAATGCATCAAATGCTTGTGTGCTGGGTTATAACAAATTAGATTTAACTCAAATGAGTAGGCAAATATAAAGTTAAGTGCATCAGTGTGGCATCATTAAGACTTTCACTTTTAAGACGGAAAGTTCGAGTGTTTCATCAGGGGGGGTTTTAAAATATCTGAAACATGAAATGCACCTAAAAATTTAAAAAATAAATAAATAAACAATGTAATCAAGCATTACGATTTTAACTCAAATCTTTTGGTAACTTTTGAAGACACACACCAGGGTTGAACTGACCATCCATGTACGAGTGCAGAGCAGTGAGCATGGGTGTGTCGACCGGCGTGAACGCCGTATACTGCAGCTCCTCCATCAGAGGCGGGGACAGTCTGCCCGGCTGCAGGGACGACACCGGTGCCGTGGACGAGTGATTCGGACTCACATGCTTCTTATGGCGTGCTCGGCAGTTCTGAAACCAAACCTGAGGAACCACAAATACAGTACAGTACATTAAGAAGCGGTGAGATGGTTTTGATTTCCGTCTCTTGATTTAATGTTGCAAGTGTACGGAGCATAACTTTTACATTTAAATTCATGAAATTTGCTAACCTGCTTTTGGAAGTAAAAAAAAAAAAAAGTAGAATTTATTTTATAATAAAGTTTTGCGAATTTTAGCCTAATAATGTGGATAATTGAGTAGTAAAATATTTAAATAACAAACATTTAATTCATTCTTATTAAATTCATGTCGGCATTTATAGATGACTGTAACATAAAGCATGACTGGGGGGAAAATGCAATTGTACATTTATTTCAACTTTAAAAATCACTTATGCTGATTCTAGTGTGAGGAAAACATTGTAAATGACTTGATTACAAAATAAAGAGTAGTTTCTTTGTATTTTGTAAAGACTTTGTTGTAGTATTTATATATCCCCCATTCCACCTGCGCACCTGAATAACCCTGCGGCTAAGTCCGGTCCTTTCTGCCAGCTTCTGCAGTGTCTGAGCGTCCGGGTTGTTGTCCTGAGCAAACTGAGCCTGCATTACCTAATGCACATATATTAATGAACACATGTTGAATTAATGGTGTATAATACAGATTCATATGATGTAAGCCAAAAAATAAATAAAAATCATAAAACACTACCACAATATTTACTTTTACTAACATTGATTTGGATTTATTTATTTATTTATTTATTTATTTATTTATTTAAACCTGGCCACGGAGACGGTGTTTTTGCCCAGCTTAGGGGCAGATAAAAATAACGTTCAGATGAAAAAGATGGAAGAATCTGATCACTAACCTGCAGCTGGTCGGCCGTGAAGCTCGTCCGTGCTCTCTTCGCCGGCTTGGGTTGGTTTACTTCCTGTTCTGAAGGTACGGCTCCTTCTACGTTCACTCCTTTTCCTGGACGGAAATGTCAAATTGGTGTGAAATAACTTCAGCAGCCTAAACACTGAAGACATCTGATATTCACCTAAATACAAAGCAATAAAATACACCTGCACATGTTTCAACATTTCAAAGAAATGACTGAAGTTTTAAAACTGCACTAGTTTTGCGACATCAGATGGAAGTTTAAAAAAAAAAAAAAAAATCAAGATCAAACATAGTAACCAACAGCAAGGCAGAGAACAGGGATCTGGATTTTTCTTCTTAAATGTCTGAAAAGTAAAAGCCTGCAAAATGAAATTCTCTTTAATCCTAAAAGTGTTACACAAAAGTGAATTAAATAAGTAAATAAAAAATTTAAAAAGTAAAAATAAACACTTTGCCTAAACACAATCTAACACTTTTTTTTTTTTCCCCTCCTTGTCAAAGTCACGCAGTTGAAGCTTTTCATTTGGATGAGAATAAACAAACATGATTTACACACAAAGGCAAAGAGTTAAACTTTTTTGTCCTATGTCATAAGAGTCATATGGTGACAGCAAAGGAGTCCGAAGGAACCAGAAGTCCTCACAAGACTAAACATAAACAGATGTGATGACAAGCACAAGCCCTTCCTATCCAGGGGTTCATCAGTTTTGCATTACACGAAACTTAATAGTTCTAGCACGATCACAAAAAAATTTAAAAAGATGCTGATTTTTCCACAAACATTAAATAACTAATCTGGTCATTTGTTGCACAAGCACCATTTAATGATGAGACCTGGTCAATTCTAACATGGCTAGTAACACACTGAACTCACTTCACGCTCACTAATCTTGATAAATCAGACCGCTTCAGACAGTAGTCTTTATTTTTTTTAAAGTTTTTAAACTTTAAACATTTTAAAGATTTAAACATTTGCCTATAGAGCTATATATATTTTTTTATATATTTTCCAAGATTACATAAAATATTTAATATATAATAAAAATAAGACTTAAAATACAGCAGCAATTTATCATGAAATAAAAATATCTTTCTTTTGCAGGATTACAGGACTGATGTGATATTTCAGCTGCACTTTCACTTTTAAATAAAATAAAAAGTGGTGCACAAAAAAGTTTGACTAAATTCTCAGTGTTTAGTAAACATGATAACTGAATTTAAGCACGACACATTTGTATGACCAAAAGTTTTGCCTTCAGATACCATTTCATTGAAATAAATAACTAAATAATAATAATAATAATAATAATAATAATAATAATAATAATAAAAGAAAGAAATTGACACCCAAAATGTGAATTAATCAATAAGCTTTTTTTTTTTTTTTTTTTTTTTACTGTGAACATGATCCTCTCCACAATTCCTAATAGCTTTCTATTTTACTTTTCCTTGGTACATGTTCCAAACCCCAGGGCCATGGGTGGAGGATTCATGCACTCCTGCTGGTCTCCTGATGAAAACTATAAAGCACTTCACCACCACAGCTTAGATTACATCTGTGTGTACAAGCTAATTGTTAGAAGGCTTTACCGTTCTCCATGGCACGTTTCAGGTTGTCCAGCATGCGGTCATAGTGCACACGGCAGAGCACTCTCTCGTCCACCAGAGCGAACTCCTCTCCTGTAGAGAGCTGCCGTTTGCAGGAGAAGCAGGCGAAGCAGGCCAGGTGGTAAGTGTTTCCTTTGGCTCGGCGAACCCAGTCGTTGGAGTGGATGTTCCTGCCGCAGTGAGCACAGCGGGTCCCGTACTTCCTTTACCAAAAAAAATAAATAAATAAATGGAAAATTATTTTGGAAAAGGTCAGTTCTGCTGTACTCCAATAGAACATCTTTTGTACTTTAAACATACGAATATAGAATGTCTTGAAGGAAATGAGGATACATATTGCATTTTAATGACAATTCTAGCACAATTGATAATCAGAACTACACCACATTCACCACCCCCCACGGCAATGGCAATACCCCAGCAACAAGAACCTCTTAATTCCTTAAATAGTGGTAAATTGGGATATACTAGCAATGACCAAACACTAGATTTTTTTTTTAACCTTAATCATATTTTTTATCTAATCGAAAAAAAAGGGCATTAGTGATTATCAATTAAATGTTTAAATTATGTTAAAGATAAAATCACTGTTAAAAACAAAATCAAATAAATAAATAGTTGGAGGAACCCCAAGGTTTTGTCTAAAGTGGTGAGATTATTCTTGCTTATATTTCAGATTATAGAGCTTTGTGGTCAAGAGAAAGTAATGCAATTGTTTGGAGCATCTACACTTGAGTCTCTGAGCAAACATCACACGTTTTAAAAGCAAACAAATTGCGATACAAGAACATTTCATACAAGAATTCGTACTCATGCAAAGGTTTTTTTTTTTTTTTTTGTAAAAATGTAGGCTGGGGTGACTGCATGAGATGGGGTTTGACATGGTAATGAAGAATGGAAATCTAAAAATCGCACACGAGATTTATCCAAAAGATGCACCAAGTTTGAATTAATAATGAAATGCATTCAGATTTTTCCTGAACCCGATGTTGACATTTAAAGTCAGAGTTAGGGTGGCGAACTAAATTTCACTTCTTTATACACAATATTACCAAATATAGCATCAAACAAAAGTGCTCCAATAAGCTACAGAACAACAGTAGTGATGGCATCTATTACAAGAAACCACTGCTCATGATCATCAGTAAGGCAAGTTCTGACAACGTGTACTGGGATCATTCTTCAAAAAAAAAAAAAAAATTCTATTTTTAACAATATCCAACAATCTTTAAATTTGTATTTTATTTATTTTTATTTTTTTAAATCTGAAATGTAGCCTTATTAAAGGAACCCCATCACGCAGTGTGCACGTGACGACAACTGAACGGGAAACTCGTTTTGTTTTGGTTTTAAATGGTAAAAATAAATAAATAAATAAAATAAAAAGTCGTAGGATGAATTGGAAAATATATCCAACATAGAAACCGCATGTAACTGTACCTGAAGTAGTCGAGTTTACAGAAAATCTCTTTTTCTTTGATGTAGCAGCTGATGTGGCGGCCGAGTGACGTCTGACACACGCTGCACGAGAGACAGCGCACGTGCCAGCACATATCATTTACCTTTAATAGAAAAAAATTAAGAGGGCGCGAGAGAGAGAGAGAGAGAGAAAAAAAAACAGATGGCAACGAGTTAGCAAAGCATTTTACCTCCAAAATATACCCTGTAAAACATTAACACACAAACAACAAAATCTGTATACAAATAGAAGCCATATGTCGAGTCATAGTGTGGCTTTTCGGTTTATACAACTAGCATAAATATTAGCGGCGATAATGAAGCTAATCATTAGCACGCCAAACAAGACAGAGTAAAATATATTCATAACAAAAATGGAGGAGCATAAAAGGTTTTCCTCGATATGTATAATCTGTTGTGATAATAATAATCAGGTAAATAGAAATCATGAATGTTGACCAGTTAGTCTAATAAATATTGTATTTTCACGGTATAGGCTGCAACTTGCGACAAACCATATGTTTGTCCCTAGCATAAGTTTTGATTAATATGGGTGTTTAATGTATAGACAACTTTATGCTCCTCCCGTAAATTAAAACTAAGCCATCAGAGTAGAACATTTTCAAACCTGAATCTGTCGAACTTTTAAGACAGTGTAGTACTTAATATACCTAATACTTAATAACCAATGGGGGGGCGGGGGGGGGGGGAACGTTTAAACAATGATTTCCTTTTTTTTTTTTTATTCTTTAAAAAGGTGCCCTGCGACAATGACCAGGGTTAAAAGAAAAAACGTACATAAAATACATAAAAAGACATGTAATTAAAAAGGAGTTTAATTATACAAAGTATTTTAACGGGCTTGTTACTAAGAAACGTTGCTTTTTGTCTCTGTTTTAAAAAAAATAAAAGTAAAGAAAGTTATTATTAATTTAATATACTATATATATATATATATATTTGAGCGTTTTACCTTGAGCAGGTATTTGTCTACAATTTCCATGCCGCAGCTGGTGCAGATGGCTTTCTCAGTCATGGCATGAGGTGAAGAGACAGTGGGCGACGAGACAGAAGACGAAGGACACGACACTTCTTCCAAAAGATCTTGAGTTGAGCTCTGCATATATATATTAAAAAAATAAAAATAATATATATTATTTATAGATGGATATAATAATTTTTGTATGCCTACATGTTTAGTCAGGTTTGAAAAAATAAAACAGCAAATAAAAATGGACAATTTTCCGACATAAAAGAAATCGCTTCACAAAAGGACAAAAACTGTTTTTGTCAATTAACTAATTACCAGAGCGTTCGGTTCTTGCAGGTGTGTGCGGGGTTTGCAGTTTTGTGGCATGGTGAGCAGCCGGAGAAAGTGTGCAGGCGGAGAGTTGCGCGCTCCGAACCGCCGCCCTTTTAACCTCTGCGGCCGCCCCGTTAATAACCATGACAACAACCCCGGTGCAAAAGATGCAGCTATCCCCCACCACCCTGAAATTATCACAACGCGTACACACACACACACACACACGCGGGGCTCTTGAAGGAGTCTAATAGCAATGAGCAGCCTTTCTCGTCCTTTCCGGATTTCAGATGAAGGATTGTGAAAAAATATATATATATGGCAGGTAGATCATCCTTAGGCAAGAACAGGCGCATTAAGAATACTAGGCTTTTCAGTGTAGTCTGATAGCTGAAAAGCAGGCCGCCACAAAGCTGAAGGTGACGTTACCGAGAAGGGGGTGAAAACAAATCCAATTAACGTCAATTAACGTATTTAAATAACTCAAACTAATGAATTTCACAAACTGAAACGTCTTCGAAGCTTTTATAAGTGCCGACTTGATTGCACATCGCAAGCGTGTGGAAGGAATTTTAGAACTTAACCTTTTTCGAGCAAAAGATGTTGCAATCGTGTTGTCCAATAACGTAGAATTAGAAAAAAATGCGTTAACCCAACTTTTGGGATGCTAAAGAAAAATTAAAAGCAAACGGCTTATATCCAGATGTTGCATTGTGGTCGGAAAGCAAAATTAACCCCATAAATTAAAAAAAAAAAAAAAAAAGTCAGTAGTCTATCCGAAGTTGCTCAAAACAAAAATACAACGATCTAAGAATACAGCCAAACTTCACTCTGGGTGATCAGTTGAACGCCCGTGATTTCTGTGCATGTCGCAAACCTGTATCCAGATCATCAGGAGTCTGAGCTTTTTGTTTTTGTTTGTTTGAAGGGTTTTTTTTTTTTTTTTTTTAAACACTTACTTTGCTTTCGGTTCCCGACTTGAACTCTTCCACACCGGGGCAGGGAAGCGTCTGCTCATCTTTCCAGTACATTCTGTGAAGGTTTGCAGGTTCAGGCTGTAGCAGGTTGCTTTGTGTAGCGCATTACTGCTGCAGGTATTCCACATGTGCGTCTACACCACCATTTAACTGCAACTTTAGTTTGGGAGGAACTTTGTTCCGGGCTTTTTTCCCCCATGGCCGCACCTCCTTGGCACATTTACACACGCCTATTATTCCGAGAGGGGCAAAAAACGGGAATATACAAATGAGCCCGCCTCAATTTCGTTTAATTAACGGTAAAACTAAATAAATAAATAAATAAATAAAAAAGTAAATAAATAAAAAATCTTCTTTTTTTTTTTCTTTTTTTTTTTTTTTAAAGCTGAACATTAACACTCTAGCAACCTTGAACTTGCAGAGATGTGCTAAGAACACTAAATAAGCTTAGGTATATATTTTTCCTCCTAAAACATTAAACCTAAGGGGGGAAAAAAACAATTGCTTCCAATTACAGTAGCACGTGTTCGCCCGAAAATTACATATATATGAACCGAACATGAGAATTGTCGCAAAAATAAATAAAAGACTCTTTACAAGCGATTTATGTATATTTAAATAAAAATAATTAAAAAAAAGAATCCTCTTGCCTCCTGGTTAAGACAGCTAGACATTCAGAAGAAGCAGTGATTGAGTTTGTGCTCATTTTACAGCTGCCGCCGTTTTCAGTTCTTTAAATAAAAAATAATTCGCAAATTGGACTAACTGGTGCCATCTGAGAAAGTTCATCCCTGCTCTTTACCACCTGAGTTTGTTTAGTGTTAAACACGGAGTCATAGAGGCGATCTTTATTATAGGATAGGGAATTTCCTTAATTTATAACAACTAGTTGTCATCATAGTCATATAGACTACACAAATCAATTGATATTCCTATATATTTTGACTTCGTGCTTAATCTCAGATTAAAATCGGATTAGATCTCTAAGAAATATAAATACTACTTGTCTGGGTTTAAGTATTTTATTCACCTGGCTCAATAGAGGTTAACATTTGTGCTTTTTAAATACAAATGATGGGCATGTTCTGCTTTTTTGGATATAAAACCTACAACATATTGTTAGGGCAATTTAATACTTGTGCTTAAGTATGAGCTGTTTTTAGTTTGCGAGCTCTAACAACACTGATGCAGTATGTAAACATCCTTCTAAACGCACATCAGCTTAATTTATTTTAATATTAATGTCATGGCTGCTTCTAAAAACATGTTTATGGTACTTTTGTTAAATTATTATATTTCTTATTTTAAATTAACATTTACCAGATTTAATGACTGCCTCAAATAATTATATACAATCTTTATATTCTGTTTCACAAATATGGCTTTGATTTTTGGGCCTCAGACATGCTTTAAAACATTTCTACAATAATATTACAAGTTATTATTGGGTTTGTTTTGCTTTAAGCAAACAATAAAAATAAAAAAATGTAGTCTTAAGTGATAGAATATTCATATTTATATTCAATGTTTATATTCTTTAAAAAAAAATAACCTTTGGTTAAACATTGCTTTGGGATTTTTCAAGGATTCCTTTTTTTAGGGCAGAGTTGTTTTTGCTTTCAGTGTTTTTCTGTGTGTTATGGATGCAGCTTTGACTGGAACCAATTTTTAATGGGTTTCTTCTCTTAGCTGTGCTTTTTCCTACTTTAGAAAACCACAGGCCAGTGCAGATGATGTGCTTTAATATTGCATTTCAATGAAGAAAAAACACACGTCTCAAGGTATACATGTCAAAAAGCAGGGGGGAAAATGTTGCTTGAGGTACATGAGCGCATAAACAAGACCAGTATTGTCTGAAGATGAGGAAAAGTAAAGCCTATGACGTCACCGAGTTGTTTACCAGCCTGAACTCCACAGGTTTTTGTGCGCCATCCTCAGATTTCATGCTGAAGTATTGTGTTTTATCTGTCGAGATGTTGAAAGATAAATGACAGCCAGTGATGACGCTGTTTCCAAAGATGGAGACACCACGTCATAAGTTGATAGAAAAAGACGGGCTGTGCAAGACATTGTGGTTACATTACAGTCTGTGACATCTCATTTCACATGAGGAACTCTACACACATGGACATTTGATCAAAACCCGTACCACACACATACACCCACACATGCACACTTTATTTCATGTGAGATCATGTCTTCTGACTTTTCCTCTAAAACTTGTCTTATTCCAAGCCAGGTTTAAGTGATGTTTCTCACACCATTCCTTCATGCTGTTCACATTCTAGGTGTTTTTTCTCCATCACTTTAATGCAAAGAGACTTAAAGGATTTATTATAGTTGTGGAGGATTGTCTCAAATATGGTCCTTTCAAAGGAGCAGTGAAACCAAAATTTACACTTCAATGCATTTCTGGATTTTTATCTACCATTTTGCTTTGGCTAAGCAACAGAGTTTACACAACATTTTATCCAAACAGGTTTACTCACTCACTCACTCACTCATCATTTATACCGCTTAATCCTGTATTCAGGGTCACGGGGAGCCTATCCCAGGAGACTTGGGGCACATGGCAGGGTACACCCTGGACAGGGTGCCAATCCATCGCAGAGCACAGACACACACACACATATATATACACTCACTCATTCGCACACTATGGGCAATTTGGAAACGCCAATTAACCTAACCTACATGTCTTTGGACTGTGGGAGGAAACCGGAGGAAACGGAGGAAACCCACCAAGCACGGGGAGAACATGCACACAGAGATGGGAATCGAGCCTGGCTGGGGATCGAACCCCGACCCTGGCGGTGCAAGGCGACAGTGCTAACCACTACACCACCGTGCCGCCTCCAAACAGGTTTAATGTTGAATACATCTTTTTAGGGTAGCATTATTCCTCTTATACCTCAGCAATCCAACGTTAACAACTTTTCAGTTATTAAAAAGGAAACACAAAAAAGGCCTTGACATCAATCAGATTAAAACTATTCTCCAGTGTGAAAAGCTTAGCCACCCTTGGTGGGATTTTGGCTTTCTTTTCTTTTTTTGCTCCAGACGTTCATTCATAAGGTTTTGGACTGCTGGAAGTGGGGGGGGGGGGGGGGGGGGGGGGGGGAGTGGTTGTAGTGCATGTAACTCAACACTGAGGGTCTGGGAGGTGAGGGGTCTCAGAGCTCCACCGCTCCAACAAATGGACTTTGACAGGTCGATCTGGGGAACGCTATGGTCATGTTTCCTGAAACCTGTATTGAAGCTGAATGCCAGAGGAACAGGAAAAGAAGAAAAAAAAATGCTTGAATAAACGCATGGCCGAGCAGCAGTCGTCCACACTCTCCGACTGAGTCAGAGTGCTACAGTATACTGAATACACAATGCTGCCACGTCAATCTGTAATTGAGATCTCAATTAAAAAGAAAGTTGCTCTGTTGCATTACAGCTCTCATTAATCATGTTCGCTATTAGTCAAGAATTTTCATTCAGTCATTTTGTAGGAAATTGGACTTAAAGTCTGTGATTCTTTTGAAATTTTGATATAATCATTTAGAATCTGAGTGCACCTGAGTTGAGTTTGAAAAAACACAGATTACAGATGACATAGATTTTTTTGTATTTGTGGTAAACCCTTTCCCCCCACCCCCTATTTTAGACCATGTACCATGTAGAGTTTCCATGTTCCCCCTGTACTGGATGGGGTTCCTACAGGTACTCCGGTCAGTCCAAAAGACTAATGCAAATGCAAGACTAATGCAAAAGACTAATGCAAAAGACAGGCTTATTGGGTAGGCTGTAGGCTGATAAGTATGTGCGCGCGTGTGCCCTGTGAAAGGTTGCCTCTCCATTCAGGGTGTACCCCACCTTGTGCTCCGAGTTCACTAGGATAGCCTTTAGGGCTCCATAGCTCCAAGACAGGATTAAAAGTAATCTGAAGTAGATTGCATTTTCTCAATTGTATCACATGATGCACTTGCTAAATCAAAATCTGAGGTGGGTTATAATATCTGTTTTATGTAGTTAGTGCTTTTTATACAGTATACCAAGTGAAGCAGATTATATAATAAATAAATCATTATCTGAGTTATACTGTAGTTATCAAATGAAATAGATTATAAAATAATCTGAGGTAGATTATGCATTTATTTTAGTATAATCTGAGGTATATTCTGTTGTATTTTATCAGAATATGATGTGAATGTAGATTTTTTTTTTTTTACTAATTAGTCAAGGTAGATATGGATATGGATATGGATATGCCCAAATATGATCTGAGGTAATTATTTTTTATAAAACCCTAATCTGAGATTATAAGGTAGATCACTACTAGGTAGAGTATGATTTAGATGTGATATGTACAGTATGTAGATTATTATAATCTATAAAGGTGTTTTTTAATCATAATCTGATGTAGATTATGAAGCAGATTGCATTTTATTTTATTATTGTTTGAAGTTGTTTATGATTTGTTTTTTATGAACTCAAGGTAGATTATGAGTCTGCATAAACATTACCTGTGCTGCAGTGTGTGGAAGATTGTGATTTTAAAAAAATGAGGACTTTATTTCTCTTTAATCGGGTGCTTTTGCGTGTCAAAGGGCCCCAGGCGTTAGATCCCATCAACATCCTTGTGGAAGAGGAAATGGAGCCGATGACAGCTTTTCTTAGAGCGGCAGCCACCAAGTCACCGCTATCATACTAGCTAAAGGAAACAGATTATTCTGACATGGAAGTTGTACCCAAAACACACCCACTTCTGCCTGTAAGCTCACCGGGCTTCCATGCTAATACAGCCTTTTGTTTCGGCGCCGCTAAGAAGTTTACCTAAAAGTGACGACTCCTCACTTCCGGATGTTTCCTTGGATGACGTTACTAGTTTGCGTTGCTGCCACCACCTTTATTCATAAAGCCATGTAAATAATCCTGCTTTATCATCAACAACATAAATTCATACCAAGCTTTACTTTCTACTGCACCATTGGGAAGATCTTTGACCAGAGGATGCCGTCTAGACATGGAGCTTTGAAATCACTTCTGTCCCAAAGATATCATTTGAGGTTTTTCTCTAACTTGACCCTAAATCCTTTTTGTTATGATCCTTGACCCATTTGCAGCGAGCTATGCTGCTCTGCTTGTTTTTCTCACTCTCTAGGGTCTCAGTGGTCCAAGCCCAGAGGAAAGGTCCTGGATGTGAGTGGCAACCTTGAGATCCTTTCATCTTTCCAGCCACAAGTTACAATAATTGGTGAAACATAATCTGAAATATTTGCTTAATTGAAATAACACCAATCATTGCTCCATTACATCAACACAGAATGCACTTCAGCTAGCTAACGAAAGATAATCTGACAGAAGTATGTTAAAGTTTGACTATCCTTAATGTCTAAATGTCTTGTGTATGTACTACTAATGCTAGCTATTCTCCTCATTTTCATAAATGTTTGTAACCTGTAGTGATAGTGATGATTAATATATCAGTAATGCAAGCTAGTTGGCTAATATACCCTAACTGGAGAATAACTATGATAATGTTTAAACCATGTTCACAAATATTCATCACTGATGCAAATGGCTACCTTAATCGCTAACAAAAGTTGACTAACAAAAGTTAGTTACTCTGACAGGATTTTTGTATGTTTTTCCACAAATGTTTACAATCTTTACTTCTGATGGTAGTTAGTCAGCTAATACTGTACGACATGACTACTGTAAGGTCTTCTTGTAATGTACATGAATATTAATAATCCTAACTAATAATATTTGCTAGCATGAGCAAACATGACATGATAATATGCTCAATATATTTTAATTAAACTGATAACACTAGCTATTTGAATAATATACAGTTGACTAATGTGACAGAATGTTTAAGCTTTTATTAATAAATGCTTATAATTTTCAATGTTTGCCATCTGCTAGCACAACTAACATGACAGGATTGATAAGATTCCTTTTTTTATCTTCAAGACCCTCTAATATTCTTAAATATACAGTAATTGAATACTGATTAGTTTGCTAATCTACATTAAGCTAACACGATAGAATTTTGTCACGTTAACAAATGTTCATAATATTCACTGCTAATGTTTGCTAGCTGCTAGTTTGAGCTCACATGGTAGAATTTTGGAGGTTTTTGTTTTGCAATATTTTTAAATATACAGTAGCATAATTATAGAAATGACATTAGCTAGTTGGCTAATCCAGAGTAAGCTATTTTGTGCTCAAGAGTAAGTACTACTGTGAGGATTTCTAAGGTGAAATTGATCAATATTCATAATCTTATTGTTTGTTGGCTTCTAGCACGTGCTACCATGACAGAATCAAGGCTATAGTAAGTTTTCAAAATAGTTAAATTACCCCGATAATGCTAGCTAGTTGTCTGATCTACAGTGACAGGATTCCTGAGAGGATGTCTAAAGGAATAGTCAGAAATATTTATAACCTTTGCTGCTAATGTTTTTGTTTTGTTTTGTTTTTAACATGGACTGTTTAATTACGCTGAAAACACTGGTTGGCTAATCTACAGCTAACAGAAAAGGATTACTGTAAGGATTTTTTTAAAGATGTCTGCTAGGTGCTAGCATTCATAAATATAGTTATAACTATTCTGATAACACTTGCTAGTTGGCTAAGCTACAGTAACTTGACATGATGCCTGAGCGGATTTCTAAAGTAATATTCATAAATATTTATAACTTTCACTGCTAATGTTTGCAGGCTGGCAAATATAGCTTACTTAACACGATATCTGAGAAAATCTCTCTAACATGCTTTAAATGCATTTGAAAGGCGTGTTTTTTTCAGCAAATTCACAGGGTCAAAGGCATGACCCCTTAGTTATGTACCTCAAATGAGTTTGAAATGTGTAAAAGGTGCAAGCGTGATGGCGCGGCCCCAAGGAGAAGCATTTATACCCCCGAAGGTGCAGTGCATTGCTTTGTTCCTGTACGCTACATACATGTAAACTATATTACATAACAGTCCTATACAGGCTTTCCAAAGGCCAGAGCGAACATATCGGTTTCCTGAAATGAATGAATTAAAAAAAATAAAACACTCTTTAAGCCTCTCTAATGCCAACGAGCCACCTTTTCAGATCGTTCCTATGCAATAACAAATACTCAGACTACTCCAGCTTTGCCACAAAAAACGTTGTAACATGCCAAAGCAAACATTTTGCGAGTAATAATGGGAGTCTGGCTGTACATCATGTGTAAACGGGCACGAAATCATGTAGATAAGTGAAGTTTACACATACTTGTTCGTCTCTCCCTTCCCGACTTTGAAAGGTGCGAACATGTCACGAGCCAAAAGGCCTGAAAAGGCGTCTTTTTACGCCAAGACAGGCGTGAAGCGGCAGTGCTGACAGCCAAGCTCTCGATTATTCCAGCTGTGGCAACGTGGGAGAGAAAAGCTAAAGAGTCTACACCTGTCCGAGAATCCTGTTCACCTCACTGCGGCTGTATGGAGCTGCCGAGCACATGACATCACCACGCCTGTAAACACACACCTGCCAACACACTCGAGTCTTCTGGGAGAGTCCCCAATTTTCCTCAAGGTATAGTTTCTTATTTAATCCAAGCAAATAGCTAGCAACCATTTAATCAACCGGGAAATCAAAGTCTAGACTTATGTATCTAGGTAATGTTACCAGGACAACCAACCACGCCCATTCAACAGCAGTATCGTTGTAAGTCACGCCATTTCAGCCTGTTACTGTAGGTCCTGAACAAGTTTGACATTACTTTACATAATTGTTTTTTGAAAATTTGATACCTAATACCTAATTAGATACCTAAGACAGGGACAGGGTTCTGGGTTCTGAGTCCAGTGCAGAAGTGCCAAAACATGCAATTCCGGGAAAGACCACTAGTCTCCAAAAGTGAGTCAATCCCCATAGACCACCATGTTAAAATGTCCAAGTTGACAGAAACACACATTTTAAGCCTGGGACCAATAACAGTTTTGGCCTCCATATTTCTCATTCATGATAACTGTATCAGGTGAATTTTTTTTATATAACTGGTCAGGTAAAATTACTGAAGTTGACATTTCGTGGCTAATGCAATGACATTGTTTCATCATAAGTTGGTGAGGTAGGTCTTTCGCTAGGTGTCGCTAACAAAACCAGTAGGTTTCCATCATAAGGTGCTTGGACCCATAAAAATTTGAAGGGGGGAAAAAGCGGACCGTGTGAATGAATATTTTTGCTTGAATCCTAAGACGTTCTAGCAAACCAAGTGCAGGTTTTGGCTGAAAGTTCTCGAAGTTGATTTTTTATTATTATTTGGCTTGTAAATGTTTGCTTATCACAGGAAACAAAATCTAAAACACATAGGTAAAAAAAACAGCGTCAAGATTATTTCCACCTGTCAACCTTTACGGTAAACAGAGCGCCCATATCGTGAAACATCATAAAGAACACTGATTTAAACTGTCATTGGCTTGACAAGTGGGATAAGGCACGTGTGTGCTTAACCAGCATTGCTTGACCTGGCGACCTGTTGCAAACGTCTTATCTACTAAATCAAGCAAAGCCCAGAGTCTTTATTTACTTAAATGAACAGCTTGAATAACGGCGTACTATTTCTTTTAAATAAATCCCTACGGCATTTAATGTTTTGATATACTGTACATTCCCCAAAGACACATTTTGAATTTATTCCTTTCTCAACATCTCATGTCAACAGTGACGACTCGAACCCTTTAAAAACCCTCCGGAGAATCCTTGTATGGGTTAAATGATTTAACCCTTTTTACAATGAGTAGGTTTCTTCTTCTTCTTTTTTTTTTAATCCCCTTCGTCCAAGGACAGTCATAAAAGCCTTTTCAAACAAGGAAAACCAATCTTCCAGGGATCGGGAAAAGTCCGAGCGGGTGAGTGAGCGAGTGAGACTCTCAAGCTGATGCGTGCTCTTCATCTCTTCATGCTGGGCCTCTAATTATTTCATGGTGTAGCAGGAAATCCTACCAGGCCTACATAAACAGTGCTGGGAAAGAGAGGGGGGGTATACCTCTGTACCAGAACGCTGGTGACATCTGACATGCAAGTGCCGCCCCCCCCCCCCCCCCCCCCCCCCCATATCCGCTAAGCTACTGCCCCAAACACACACCAAAACCCAGAACACCGGCCCTCTCCTTCTTTCCTTTCAGAGGTTAAGATACTCGAGTCTTTAAGTGGTCGAGGTTTAAGAGGTCGAGGCTTTTGTGACGCTGAGCTCTGAAGTGCGAGCCTGTTTTAATGTCAGCCAGGCGCAATTTGGTGTTGTTCTTAAATGCGTAGACGCTCTTTTCCTTTTTTAACTGAAAAACGCAAATCTTGGGAAATTAGATATTGTTAAACAATATCTGTCTGTCACCTACAGTATATTCCACGATCGTGTAAATTCATAGCAAAACAAACAGTTTGTCTTGTGACTTGAGGTATGGCTTGTTTTCTTTTTTCTTGCCACTGATTTTGACCTATAAATATCATTTCAAAATCAAAGTTTTAAACATTTAAACAAACATGCAGTGCTTTGTGATGAAATAAGTTAAAATATGTCCAATCACATTCCAGATGCAAATCTACAGTAGATCAAAGTCCATGTCAGGCGAGAGACAAAAGACAGGCTGGTGAGACAATGATTGTTTATAGATGCTCACATGAATTGAAACAATTGTTTTCTCAGAATTCCCAGAGTATAGGAGCTGATATGAGAAATAAACTCACCTTCATCTCACCAGGTCATTTTTCCTTTAACAGAGTTTTTTTTTTTTTTTTTCTTAATCTTTAATTATAATCAGTGAATAACAAAAAAACAAAAACAAAAATCAAAGCAGGGACTAACTTTTCTTAACGAGTGTTTAACAAGATCAAACATAATTATAAAAGCATAAAAATGGCAAATGAATCAATTAAAACAATGCGATTGTTGCCTCTGGTCGTTGTTGATTATTTTCCTTTAACAGCGTAACATAAAATGTTTTAGTCTTTAAATATTAGGAATGAAAAAAGCAAACAAGTTTCCAGGCATTCACTGTATGGATAAAATGATTGTATTTACTGTATTATGTATTCATTAAAAAGCTAGTGACTTACAGCGAATGCCTGTATTTTTTGTTTAATTATTCCCCAATATTTAATAAGTAAATCGGATTTGAGTTTGATGGAATTAAAGTAGCTCAGACATTTCAAGCTGACGGTGATGGTGTAAGATTTCCACTCCTGGCAGCCACAAGTATAAATGACACCTCATGAACTTTCTGCAGAAACCAGCATCCTTACATGCTGTATTGTATGTTTTCCTAAAGGGCGGCTCAGACACACACACACACACACACACACACACACACACACACAAACACACACACACAGCTGACACAGGGGCAAGGTGAAGCACGCTATTACCCCGGTGCCAAAACTATCACTTCCCGATGTGCCACAATTCAGACTTTTGCTAGATGTAGACAGCAGAGAAATTTGATTGACAGCCACTTCAGACGTCTGTAGTTCTTTTGTACATACATATATATCACTGAATACGTCTCGTCTGGAGATCATCAAATATAGACATCGTATAGAAGTTAAACAAACAAATGGATTTCTTTATGGGAAAACTGTCTAGTCTTTATTTATCATTTTTTTATCCGAGGCATTAAATGAGCTCATATCAGCTGTAACACACACACACACATACACACACACACACACACACACACACACACACACACACACATACACTCTCTCTCTAACCTGACCTTATTGACCTCCTTAATTGCAAATTCTGCTTTACACTGTTTCATGATTTATTTTGTGTGTGTGTGTGTGTGTGTGTGTGTGTGTGTTAAGCAAGTTAACCCTTAACTCTTAACTGCTCAGTTGTGAGATAAAATTTACCATTTAAAAGTCTCTCTGCATGTCAGAGTAAATGATATGATGTACCTTTACAATGCTCAAAAGGTTTAATCGGAATATATAGCTTTTTTCGGCATGTATAAAGTGGTTCTGGAAATATCACAGAAGACAAAAAAACCATTTTTTCGCCAATTTTAAGGTTAACTTACTCCCTCCCTTACTCATCGTCTGTACCTCTTTATCCTGTATACAGGGTCGCACACGGACCGCGAGGCCGGAATTGATCCCTGACCCAAGAGGTGCAAGGTGACAATGCTAACCACTAAGCCACAGTGTCGTCATAAGATTAACTTAGTCTTCCCAATTTAGAATTTTTTTTTTTTTTCATGAATCCCGCCTTCTACGTTATGATTGGTAACGAGAATTAGGTCTCATCTATGATTGGTTAGAAGCTTTACTGCACGTGAAATGTGATCCAATCACAATGGTTCCTCCTCAACCAGGGGCCGAGAGTAAGGACAGGTGGCAGAGAGCGCTGTCGGGTTCTCACAGCGTTTAGTGGAATTTTAAGGTCCATGTAGTCCCAGCTATTGAGAAAGCATGACAGAGCCACGGGCTTGGCCTTTAATTCAGCTCTTATCAAGATGACTCCATGTTGACACCTTTGATCAAAGCTGGGCATTTTACTTTTAAAATGCCAAGCTGTGGCACGGGCACGGATTTGAATCCCACGTGTACGAACACACACAGAAGGACGACCCACACAGATCCGGCTTTGCCTCTACAGGCCGCGTCGAGACACGGCGAACGCCGCCGAGACGCTCCGTAGCAACGGTAAGCTCTTTCCCATTCCACAAACACAGACGTTTATGATGCGACCGTCTGCGAACTGCGAGAAATATTTACCTCGTTTATCACCCTCCGCCATCTGTCAAAATAGTTTTCCGGAGTCGACGGCATGCCTCGGCCTGAGCCGCGAGCTGCAGCCCTTGATCCTGAGCGTTCGTGTGTCGGAAAGTAATCGTTTCTCGCTCTGTCATGTGATCACTTTCTCCTTCACAGGGAGACAGAAATCCATTTAGAAAAAGCAAACCTTTTGCGATACAAATTTTCAGGTAATAATCATCATCATCATCATCATCATCATCATAACAATAATAACTGGCACCCGCCCCTCCCCCGCATATGTTTGAACAGAAATCAATGACAAGCTCGAGATTGCTGAAGAATTCACATCTAATCGTCATGAACGTCTCGGCCGTTCCATGTTCCAACTCCTGAAGCATCTCCAGCACGAGAGCTCGCAAACAGCCACAACAAGATAGAAATATTCTTTATTCGGGGCAGATTTTAGATTACGCGCACACACACACACACACACACACACACACACACACACATAACCCATGTTTACAGACGGCACACAGATAGAGCTGCTGAGTCAGGGGTTTGTCTTCTGTCTGTGCCTGCATATACCGCCGCTCGTGCTGACAGATACACAGATAACGGCGCATTTCTTCTGCTCGCGTCCAGCGCTTTTAAAGTTGCAACACTGTCAGATTAAAACGTCGCCTTTCTTACGCTCAGCCGACCTCCACGCGCTGGGTCTCCACTGGTAATAAACGTTTCACATCATTTTAAATGAACTAACTTCATGTAAGGAAAGATAACATAAAGAAAAATGTTGTTTTTTTAATCATTTTAAACCCAGCGATGGCTAAGCTTAGCATTTTTCGTTTGCTGACACGTAAGGGACGCTTACAGCTGTATTCTCAGTGTTCCTAAATCACTATGTGTCTGAAAAGATCATGTTTGGCTCAGTTGTACTATTTGAAAAAGAAGTCTAACGTACATATTTACGTCAGTTCACGTTAGGCCACGCCCACGCCCAAGCTTCAAGGTCGGCAGTTTCTTCAAATCTTTAAACGTGATGACGCTTTATAGAGATTAGAACTATATTTAGGATTTATTTCTCTCTTCTTTAAGGGTTAATTACTAAGCAAAAAAAAAACACAAAACAAAATCACACCATATTATGTTCACCCGTAGTTCCACCACCTTCTCTTTGGACTGTTACAAAGCGCTGACACTGGAGACTCCTTCCATAACCATGGCATAAACGTTTCCTTACTTTAGGACAACTTCACCATATCAACTATTACACATTGTTACCATGGAAACGACAGCATATCAGACTTTAATATTAACCCACTCTGCTGTCAGAGGTGCTGTTACGGAATTAAAACTAATCAACGCCTCCTGACCAATCAGAAGTGAGAATTCAGCAGTGTTTGGTATAAAGAGTTTTAACCAGGCTTGACATTCCAAACGTTCTGCTGAAATGATTTTCAGGACACCAGAGATGCTGTGCAAAAGACAGCGTGCCGTATAGGCATGTTAGACAGAGAGTGTGTGTGTGTGTGTGTGTGTGTGTGTGTGTGTGTGTGCGTGTGTGTGTGCGCGCGCGTGTGTGTGTGCGCTTAAGCAGCTTACAGATGAAGCCAAGTGTACTGGTGAAGACAAGATAAACACACACACACACACACACTCAGGAGATACCAAATATACAGAAAGTCTTTCACTGTTCCATGACATCACATGACTTTACACACACCAGTAGAATCAGCGTAGTGTGATGTGTGATGTGTGTGTGTGCGTGTGCGTGTGTGTGTTAAGATTTCCCATCAGCCCTGCATCAGTCTCTCTCTCCTTTTCTCTCGCTCTCTCTCTCTTTTCAAACACACACACACACACACACACACACACACACACACACACACACACACACACACAAAAAGTCCCACAAGAAGCCAAATTAACAATCAATCAACAAGTTCTAGTATTAAAATCTTCAAACAGTGACAGTTCTTCTTCTTCTTTCTTTTTTCTTTTTTTTTTGGGTAAGAAATTCCCAAAATGACCTCCTCGTTGTGCTGGAGGGGGAAAATAATCAGTGACAGGATGGTGTGATTAGGATGATTATTTTCCTCTAACAGCCTGATCCAAATTGTTTTATTCCTCTTACACTACGGCATCCTGTAGTAAATAAATAAACAACACAGTATAATATAACAGTTGGTACTGATGAGATCTAGATCTAATTGAACGAGATGCGTTCCACGAGTGCTGATAATAGGCAGTAACAGCACTGGGACGTGTAACTATACTGTATGTATGTATGAGAGAGCAGCTGCCTGCCAAAACCCACATTCACACATCTGGTAACGTCATGGCATCGTAAACAACACTGTGTACATTTAATAATTGCTTTGTAAGTCAGTATAAGTGCGTTTGTATTCACGGCTACAAAGCTAACTAGCTTCTAACACAAAGACACTAACACTAATCCCAAATCCCCCTCTAATCTACAGTATAATCAAGGGCACTACTTGGTGTGCGGAACAATGGATTGTAACACCTTACATGGCGCACTAGCTTTCCATTAATGCTATTTATAAAGCGAAACTTAGATTTACTGTCCTTGGTTTGTTCTCCTCACCTTCTGGCTGCATATTATAATTTTAAATTTAAAAAAAATGCATATTATTAAAAACACTTTGAGTGAAGAAAGAGATTACGCACGGTGTTCGTGCGCCTCTGAGATTTCATGTCCTTTTTTTTTTTTTTTTTTTTAACAAAAATGCCACTTTGCACTGAAACGTCCTGCAAAATGCCTGTAATCGGTTCCACTCGACATCGCATTCCAGTAATTTATGCGGGTTAAGAGTACACTCAGGGTGTCCTTCAGAGCTCAATTACATGCAAGCTCACCTGTTATGCTACTAGCACAAAAAAAAAAAGGATATTACAACCGTCTAACACTAGCATGCTAAATCACGTAATAGCCTAGCATTTCCTACAGTAGCAGGCTTATTGTATATCCTGTGGGCTGAGCATTACACTGTATAATCATCACCTGAGAGAGCAGAGAGCACAGAGCAGGTTAACCTTCACAATCACAGCCTGACCTGCGCGTGCGCGCGCGCGAGAGAGAGAGAACGAGAGAGAGATTCAGGAGTTTTTGCGGCTCTGATTTGCTCTTGTTGTCATCTCGGAATCCGGCGAACAGGTCCGGCCGCTCCTCACTCAGCGTGGGGTCCGTTAGTCTCCCAGCAGACCCAATCAGACACGAGCTCCTTCACCGGGGTGGCCCTGCCATCCGGCCGTCTGATTGTCCTGGAACGACGAGTCCTGTCGGGGGGCCTCATCAAACAAATAATAGCTTTAAATTGACAATCAGTGCGGGTGATTAGAGAGGAGAGAGAGGGGCTCGCTGCTCACATTGATCCTCTATCACGCTCACATTCTGACACCCATAAAAACCAACATGACTTTCTTTGACATCACATCATTTATTTATTTATTTTTCATACTTTTCCCATTTTTTTACTCTGAAACTTTACCAGACTGGAAGAATGATTTTCTGTAAATTGCAGTTTGCTTCGATATTTTTTTCTTCTTCTTCTTCTTCTAAGGAAATCGTTATATCTCTGGTCTGGCTGATTAAACTGTATTTTGATCAAGCAATAAAAACAAGTAGGCGCCCCCCCCCCCCCCCCCCCCAAAAAAAAAAAAAAAGGGGGAAAGGAAAATCAACAAAACAGCAACAAATAAACTGAATCCATTGATTGCTCCGTACAGCTCGTGTCTAATTTTGGCTTAGACACTTCAAACTTGGCACATGCGGACGTGCAATCCGATGTTACCCAACAGAAGGGGTGATAGCATTGTACTCAAACCTTCACAGAATAAACTTTATGAAGAACTCAGCGTTAAAGTTGACAGTTTTTCATTCAGTCATGTCACAGTGTGACCTTCCGTCATCTACTGTATCTAAAATCTGTCTAAAACTACACCCTCCCGTTCTTTTAACGGCAGATAACATTTGATTCCGTTGAAAGTTGTCCACCGTCTTCACCTCTCCCTTCACCTCTTCATCTGTTTCAGCTCAATGTGACGGGTGTAAAACGTCAAGAAGGTGCCTTTGTTAACTCTTCTGTCCTGAAAGCTTACAGCGTTACATCTGAGTTATATGCATCAGAGCCTGAGCAAAAAATTTTAGTTGGTTGTTCCTGTTCTCACTTCTCAGATCATAGCAGCTTGAAACAGTCGTTCCTTCACAGACATCCTTCTTCTATACATACCGTATAAACTGCAAAGACTTTTAAACTCCCCTGTCTGGAAGGTGGGTGACTATTTACGAAGCACTCTCACTGGAGACTCCTTCCGTTAATTTTTACAGAAACACCTCCTTACAGCAAACTTCACCACATCTTTTAACGCTATATTATTATTATTATTATTATTATTATGAACACTGATTATAAAGTCTGCAGCGTTAATCACAGATTCGCGGTTTCACTCTGACAGAAGAAGGCTGACCAACACAAACACTTTTGACACAAGTCTTTGATATTGTCCTTCTTCCCCCCCCCCCCACCTTCCACTAGCCGTCCCCTTTGTCTTTTGTGTCCACAGAGGCCGGAGTGAAATGTGTGAGGAACCCGGGAAGCTTGCTCTATTATTTAGGTTTGTTTAGGCCATTTAGCGTCCTAAAAATAGTCCATCACTCTGCACCTGTTTTTGACCTGTTTCCGCCTATTGCGTGCCTCAAGGCGTGACTGTAGCGCAGCACAAACCGGGCATAATGTAAAACAGGATAAAAAGAAAAACATGAAAAAACATTTTTTTTTTTTTTCCTGAAGAAACAACTGGAAGACCTAAGAGGCGTTAAAGTGCAGCCTGAGGTCATGATCTTCACTTCAAAGGCTCCGAGTTCCTCTCGGTGTCTCAAACTGGAAGGAAAACATTTACAGTCACGCTACTGTATTGGAAACAAACCCCAGATTGAGGTGAAGACAGTGACGGATATCGCAAAGCACTTTTCTCCAGTTTTAATGTGTTTGTCCGTCTTTGTCTCTCCTGTCCTGAAATAACACAAATGCCTTTGAAATTCCGAACCCATCAACACTCGTCCGTAGCAGCACCAGCGAGAACAGACCCGGGTATGAAAGATGAGACGAGAGTTTTCTTTTAAGTTGCTGGCACTATGTTTGCTTTCCTTTTTGATGGATGCTACTTTTCTTGGCGCTTAGATCTGTGGAATACAGTATTAATAGACATTTTACGTCTTGCATATAAAAAAAAAAAAAAAAAGAGCCATCATAATTATATATTCAGGTACTTAAATATTGGTAACAAGGCAGTGTTTTATAAAGAACATTGAGGATCTTATACGAAAATCGGAATATTGAAACGCAAAGTGACATCAGAAAACTAGCACATTTTTCACGGCGCTACAGCAATGAGCAAGTTCTGTATGTGCGTTTCATTCTCTGGAAAGCTTTCACAATGGAAAATTCTGATAAATCGTGTACATACTATATCGCCTATAGTTTAAAAAGCTATGTGCATATACAGTACTGTGTGAAAGTCTTGAGCCCCCCCCCCCCCCCCCCCCCCCCCCCCTTCATTTCTTCATATTTCGCTTCCAGCGAGCCAGACTTTATTGTGTTTTAAGGAGCAGGTCTCCAGCCTTCCTGAAGGACTTTTTTTTGGCTCTCATTTTCAGTCCCGTCCCTGCACCTGAGCAGTCTCAGAGGGATGTTTTTGTTTGTTAAGCCACACAGTGACCTATGAATCATTCAAGCGTTAAAAAAAAAAAAAAAAAACATCACTCTTAAGCCATGAACGAGTGAGAAACAGGTGCAGATGATGACAGATGATCAGGCCAGTGATTAGGATACTGCTGATGGTGAACGGTTGGAACAGAGGAGAGGGGAAATGAGGTTGCTGCTGAGGTTGTTACATAAACAGCCTGACGCAGTAAAATGTTTGTTCATATATACATCTTTAAATGTAATTAAATTTGAAGAGATAAGGAGGAGGGTTCAAGACGTTCGCATTGTACTGTATCAAACAGCTTCCAAAGCTAAAACACAATTCTTATATATATATATATATATATGTAATGAGTTCTCATGAGTTTTTCAGCTGACTTTTTTCTACTAAATGTTAGCTAATAGCCAAGGCATCACTAGTTGCACAAACTTTTGACCCGGTTAACTAACAATAAGTTAACACTATGTTAGCTTTTGACTCGGTTAGCTAACACATATACATTTCTATAAATATTGTTCACCTTTTTATGAGGGTGTAAGTGATCCGTTATGCACCACCGGTCATCCAAACAGATTATGTTTACAGACATTGAGTTTATATCTTTTTTTCTTGATACTTTTTTTTCTTTAAACAAGGCATAAAGAATTGTCTGCATGTTTAATATTTCTTTTCTGGATCATTTGAATGCACTGAGGACATGTATTGGGGGGTGGGGGGGTGGGGGGGGTTTGCATATGCACATGCACTTGAGAAAAAAAATCTTTCAGATATTGTGAAATTTCCTAACGTCAACATGTCTGAGATCGAAGGTTCAATAGGATACATTGGTGTAGTTCAAGGAAAAGTACAAGGCTTAAAAAAAGTGCACATTCAGCACTGAGACGTTAAGGAAATATAAGGATAGTGTCATGTTCTGATATAACATCTGTCCTGCTCAAACATTACTCTTGACTTCATACATTTCAGCCCAAACCCACACTCACAGCTCAACCTTGTCCACGAGCACACTGCTGACACACACCACCACCCCAGTGGAGAAGGGTGGTGTAATGTGCGAGCTGTGGGCTGTTTTTGAAAGGCCTGCAGCGACATGAAGGATTTTTCCACAGCGTTTAGTCTCGCTGCCGTCTAAAAGGGGCCTAGCGTGCCTAGATCTCGCCAAGGCTCGTTCCACCCAATGAACATGAATGGCGTTTATCGACAGCCCCATCTGAAAACATGGCACTACGCGCCGGGACCTTTGATGCAGCTCCTGTGTTACAGTGCCACCAAAATGTCCAACAACAAGAAACTGGCCCGCGGTGCAACAACATGGCCACTGTAGCAATGTTTTCGCTTTGTATGGATAGGGGCAGGCGTGCTGGTAGGAGCAGACCCACAGCAGCCAGGGGTAAAAAATCTAGAAATACAGTACCAGTGATACCCTTTAAAGAGATTGCGTGGTACATGTAAATGAAAAGTGTGTTTGTGCTAAAGCACATTCGTTATTTCAAATTTTTTATTTTTTTTAATAGAATCAAGAGAACACTGTTGCTCTACCGTTGAAAAATGCTTCATCCAGGATGTCTAATTTTTCTCAGATTGCATCTTTACAAATCGATAAAACTTCATAGAAAAGGGTCCTCTTAGGATAGTTAAAGATTCAACACAGTAGTGTTAGCATTTTAGCATTTTATCTCCCTGTCTGAATGACTCATTTTTGTATATTAGTTTAGTGTCAGCATTGACAACCTTTATCCTGGAGTCGAGCATGCTAATATTATTAAGCATGAATTCATGCTAGCCTTTTGTTGTCCCACAAGCAGATTATTCCCCATTAGCTTAACAGCTACCTGTTATAGTTAGCTACATGCTTGCCTGTGATAGGCCTGGCACATCCAGACTGACTAAAAGTTAGCTTGACACACAGGCGATGACTAAACACAGTAAGCTAGTTAGCTGTTTAGCTTGCTAGCAAGTCTCACACAGACAACCTAAAGGCATAATGACCATACAAATGAGTTTACACTGTGCACACATCTCCCTCAGTTTCCCTCAGAAATGTTAATAAAATACAAATATTTTATACAACTATATTTCTATTTCTGATATCATACATCAAGGGTCAGTCTTTATGTGCATCTTTGTTTATATATATATTTTTTTTTTCTTGTTGTTTTATTTATTTTTAAAGATTGTCTATTTTAAACATACACAGCAAACATTAGCATTAGCTAATATGGTAACGATACACAGTCTGTTTCCACTTAGTACCCTAATTAGCAGTCTAGCACTTTTTTTATAGTGCTACTTCGTATGTTTATTTATTTTCCCCTTTAACGCCCTTCATTTCTCTATATAATCGCCTGCTACACTAATGCACTTATCCCAGTGTTTCACTGGCGCTTGGGCACCATCAAGGTAGAAGGTTTTCTCAGTAAACCGGAGCCATGATTGGAACACACTGGCCTCCCAGAAACCTCTGTAATGTGCAAATGTTGTTGGTAAATGAATATGTGTAAATATTTGTACACATTCGTTTGCACCATTCAAACGCTTCGCTGCGGCCATGAGGCTCATCATTTTGACTTGCCCGTAGTATTGCTTAAGTTGAGAAACTGTATACATATCACAGTAGCATACCACAAGGTGTACGAGTACGATTTTTGTTTTGTTTTTTGTGCTTGAGCGATTAACGGACACAGATAGCCACAGTGGTAAAGATTCACCCATGCATCAAACGTTAAGAACGAAATTCATGAACCTATTCCAGGTTTGTTTTTATCAACAACAACAAAAATTGCAAAAAGCATAAAAGTCCAGCGAGAGATGGAAACACCTTGTTGATGCAGGAGGTCATACAGTAGGAGAAGAGCCAGACTGGTTTGACTTGACAACTTAATGCATGCAAATTAATATTATTGATGACATAAAGTCATATATATATATATGGTACCTATATAATGTCATATACGGTATATAAAGTGTAAAGTACTGAATATATTACAAATAAATAATCATTGATATAAACTCATTTTAAAATAAAATCTTCATAATAGTGACTCGAGCTCTCGAAGCGTGATTCTCAAGAATCAGCAGTTATCCAATAAAGTTGTCAAGGGAAAATAATTTTTTTTTTTTTCATAAAAGCAAAAAAGTTTCATTTATATAATTCATGCCAGGAAGCAAATTGTGATATTTTAGAGGTTAAATGATTCCAAATGGGAACTAATCAGCATATTTTAAAACCTTTTTTTTCTCCTCAAATTTCTCTTTGATAGACAGATCAGACCTCAACTAATCAGTTTTTTTTTTTTTTTTTTTTTTTTTTTTACAACGCACAACGAAATCAGAGCGCTTACGATGAATACATTAAAAGTACATTAGCAATTTATGAGCTGTGGAAGGCGGTGGTTGTTTGTGCATACAGTACGGCACCCTGGCAAGTCTCGGGCTCTGTTCTAATTGCACTTGATTGGTTCATGATGCTTTTGTTTCACAGAAAGCCGTCACATGTGCATGCTGCAAAATAAGATTTTTAACAAGAAATAAGAAAATGGTGTTGTTGTTGTTGTTGTTGTTGTTGTTGTTGTTGTTGTTTTGCATGGCCGCAACAAAAAAGTGATATCTTTGTAAGTTATTTTGAATATAGTGAACTGTATCTAAGATTCCTAAATATAAGTATAAAATAAACTGATTATGAGATTATGAATCCTATTTCTCCTGTTATACTGAACTTCCAGCCTCTTAACACACAGTATGAGTGCAGATCAATCCCTGCTCTCCGTTATCACCCAGATGAGGATGGGTTCCCTGTAGAGTCCGGTTCCTCTCAAGGTTTCTTCCTACTGCCATCTCAGGGAGTTTTTCCTTGCCATTGTCGCCGTCGTCCCCGGCTCGCTCATCAGGGCCAATCTTATCTTTTTTTTTTTATTCTCACACATTCACATTTCATACAAACTTCAATCATTCTTTTGATCGTATAAAGCTGCTATGCGACAATGACAACTGTGAAAAGCGCTAAACAAAAAAAAAAAATTCATTTCATTTCATTACATTCCCGGGCATTTATTTTATTTTATTTTATTTTATTTTATTGTAGGCGGAAATTTCTTGTTCTCTTTGGCAGGAAATTTTGCAAGAAATAAATGCTTAAAACTAGAAAAAGATTTCTGCCACAAGAAATATACAATAAATAAATAAAAAAAGAACAATGAATATACAGTAAGCCTAAAAAAAAAAAAAAAAACAGGTAACATATGCCTAGAAATAGGCTCGATAATATTTTATTTGGTTGATTGTAATCTTATATTAAAAAGATAAATTGTAGATAGAAACTGCAAAAAAAAAAGTTGGCACCTTAGCCAATGAAATGTTCTTGAATCCAGACAAATCTTAATTTCTTTAAAAAAAATTTTTTACAACACACCAAATATAAGAACATTAAACGTATTTCTAGTCTAATGTTACTAAAAATGTCTTATTTTAAGAAATTATAGATAGGTTTGGCTGGATTCAAGACACTATGTAAAAAAAAAATGTCATTTTTTGCATTGCACAAATATTTAAAATAAAAATAAAAAAAAAGAGAGAGAGAGAGAGAAACAAATGAAAGACGAACTGAGAAAACAACCATAATACAATGTTTGTCTTAGAGATTGATGATTATTTTCTAGTCTTGCTTATAGAGGGGGAATTGCTCAAATACATTTACTTATCACCCTTCAGCTGATGCGTAAATCTGATCCTTCTGATGAACAGATTTTTGACTTAAATCTAATCAATGCTTAAAATGATATCCTGTACAGTTTGTAAAATCACATAACATACTATAATACTGCGAAACAGTTCTCGCATTTCATGTAAAACACTTTGTGTCATGCCAGTAAAGGAAAATAATCAGTCACAGGATGGTTTGATTCAGGAGAGTTCATTCTCGCTACACTACAGCACTACCTCTCATGCTTTTCATCCAATAATAGATCCATGTAATGTTATTGAGCATGATGTTGTGTATGTGACATTGATTAAAGGAGTCTCCAGTGTCAGAAACCATTTTAAAGAGCTGAGCAATTTTTTACAGTCATTATTATTGGATGAAATACAAGTTATATTTGCTTAAACGTCAGATGCTCTGATTTAATTCCACCTTGTGAGTTTATTACTGAAGAAGTGAGCACAATGATGTGAAACTGATACACCTTATACACATCATTTATACTTTAATGATTCCGAGGGACAATCAGTTTACCTTGCGATGTCACAACACGGATCATATACCGTATGTCCAGATGTATATGTTCACTAATGATCAACAGATGTCCGTCTTCGCTCCTGACCTCCTCAGGATGCTTTTCCGTAATCCCTCTCGCCGATGTCAGTCAGGTCGGGTCAGAAGACAAACCCGCCTCCCGTCCACCCTACCACTTTTTCTTTTCTTTTTTTTTTTTTCGTTTCATTTTGCCCTCTTTACTTCCTATGTAATTATTTCCTTTCGGGGGGCCAGTGCGTGAAGTCGAGTGAGGGCAAACAGGGAAGGGTCATTCAGCCTCTCGCTCCCTCCTTCCACCCCTCAACCACTTCAGAGGGCAGAAGGAAATTATAGGGGATCGGGCAAATTAGAGCAACGTGCCAGCCGTCAGCGGGGCCGAGCAGGGCGCGACCCCGGGTGACCCCACAGGTACAGAGCACAAAATAAAACAGGATCAGGGTGAAGGAAGGGTTTACTGTCCGAGTGAGAGGGGAGGATCGCTTTCATCGAGATCGCCTGATCTACAGTACTCATGGACGTGTAAGGTCTACAAGCGCAAGATGACTTAAGAGTAGATATATACGAATAATTTATGATGGAGCAACTCACGTCATCGATTCAAATTTGATTATTTATTTGTTCATTTTTGCTGACAGTCAAAGAATAACTGTGAAACCAGACACTGGAAATAAAATTAGGCTCGTTCCTTTCATTTTGTCTTGAGGGTGCACAAACTTTTGCACCCCACTTTTTCAACCTGTATTTAAAATGAACGACTGTGAAACTCCAACACGGCATTGTGTACGTGATAAAACACACTCTGTCTGTGCTGTTATAGAAAGACAATGTGCCAAGTGAACTGTGATGTGACGTTGATTATTTTCCAGTGGCAGCGTGTCAATCCATTTATGGGCTATGACAGAAATATACCGATTATTCGAATTTCCTTTAAAACAACATGCTAAAAATACACGTATATAAAGTTACAGCTTTAGCGTTGACTGTTACAAAGCACCGACAATGGAGACTCCTTCCGCTCGTTAAATAAACATCTTACTAAAATCAACAATTACGAATATACCGTGAATGAAAAGTTACTACGAAGACGAACGGTGTGTGAACATTAATACGGACCTGCTCAGCTGTCAGAGCTGCTGGTAGAGCAAATGAATCAACACCCTTCTGACCAATCAGAATCCAGAATTTAACAGCATTATTGTTCAAACGGAACATGAATGTTGTGTGATAATATTGAGTCCAATAACATAAACGAATACCAGGAGCCAGACGTCACATGTAGCACCCGAGACGCCTCGTCTTCTAACTGCTGGCTCATCTTAAGTGTAAATAATCAGCTGCCCGAGAGTTCCTTGATAAGATGTTTTATTTAAACGTTTTTAAACCTGCATCCATGCTAGTTCCAGGCCCTGAAGTGTATCTGTCGCCGAACCTAATAAACCGCATCCATCATTGGCCGCCTTGATTAACAAGCTCCAGATGTTCCAGGCTTCTCGTTTCAGGAGCTCCCGCCCCAAACCTTTGTTGTGATAATGATACAGTACCCAGAATGCCAACTGTTTATTTTTGTACAGTCAGGGATCCTGCACAAGCAGAGGCTCTCTGAACAAGTAATCGAGCGCTTCGGAAAGGAAGTCAAATTAATCTTTCTGTTTCGGCCCCTCCACACGCCGCTAATTGTAAACTGCTGTGCGTCTGACATACTGTACTGTACATCCAGACCTGGAACAGACCACCAGTGACCACTTACGTAGGCCATTTCTGAACGTCACAGCCGTCAGGTAGGAACGAGACATACACATCCTGCTTGAGACATGACACGAGTGCCTCCTACACAGAGGCTGGAAGTTTAAAAGAGCCGGCGAGTGAATGAATAAAAGCCACCAGCGGTGAGATCTGATCAGATCTGATGAATCTCAACGCCATGGTGTCAGAGATTCAGCATGATGGAGATTTCAGGAATGTAGTTGGTGGTAGTGTTGAGGCTGAGGGGCGTGGCCAAAGGGGTGGCACAGAGCGGAGGCTGTCTAGCTTGAATGAACTCTGGCCACCTCAATCTGTCTGCGCAAAGGCAAAAGTTTGTGCGCCCCCCCCCCCCCCCCTTCGTCTTGGGAATGTGATGCATTTTCTTTCTTTAATTTATGAATTTTGTCATCACAGTGATGTTCTGTGTTTAATCATGATTAATTACGATTTTAAAATACTCAGATTTACTGGATTATAAACATGCGATGCTGCTATAACGAAATGCACAACAGACTGCTTAGAGGAAAGACTTATAACAGCTCAGAAATTAACGAATGCTAAATTAAAACCTCCCGAAGGGGACCAGCGCTGCATGCATTGGCAGTAACGACAGGGCTCGAACCCGGATCCTTTTGGATTCACCTGCTTTATCCCATCTAATCTAAAAGCTTTTTATAATGAAACTTGCTCAGCACAACTGCTGAGCTTTCCTCAGTCATGCCATTATCCGCATCAAACATGCCTTTATTACATCCAGCCGGGTAACCGTGCTGCGATTATGGGAGGCCCTTAGGGTCATATGATTCATTTGTCTTAAAAAATAGTAATGCGTTAAAATTTCCAGATCAATCACACATGTTAACTCATTAATATTAACAGCCTTAAAATAACCAATTCAGTACCGTGAATCAAATATCAGTAACTGAGAAGATCCCTTAATTATAGAGGAGCGGATTTCCAGGAACAAGACCTGACAAGATGCTTTGTCATGCATCAAGCATTTAGAACACAAGTGATAAGAGGAAGTAAATTTGTTCCTCAGATCTTCCACAACATTACCTGTAGCGCGAAATGAATAGGAATTGTTGTTCTTTAATAAATAAAGGTTTGTAAGCAAAACACAGTGGTTTAGGAAGAATATACCGTAACAGAGAAAAGGATCAGGACTCGTCACACCGTCCTGCTGTTGATGCGTTTCCTATAATAAACAGTCTTTTATCCCTTGCCTCGGTCATTATCGTAGTCTCGGGACAAAAATCCCCTCACCAGGTTCCTTTATCTGGGAATGAATTCTGCACCAAAGAATCGGATGTGACGCCACGTCTAACAACCTGCACGTCTCCTAAATCAGCCGAACCGATTTCGGATTGACCCCTTTGACCTTTCGGCCGACCTTTTAGTCGGCCATTATTAACCGACAATGTTGAGCGGCAGCGTTGATCCAGCTAGCAATTAAAGCTATTAGTTTAACTGCGTCCCGCAGCCGCGTGCGCGAGTGTGGTCTCTTTTTTAAACCAGCAATCTTGTTGCATGTGTTTGTTAACATCCCGGTAATGAGGCATTCAACAGGTCCTGAGGCTGTTACGTTTTTACAAATATCACCCGAGCAACGTTTTTGGGGAGCACCTGCTATAATAACGGGTTGCATTTTTATTGTATTTATTTCATTCTGTTTTTGTTGTGTGTGTGTGTGTGTGTGTGTGTGTGTGTGTGTGTGTGTGTGTGTGATTTGTATATTCTGATACACATAAGCAATAAGCCTCACCATACAGGATGTCTTGCAAGTCTTCACATACTGTTCGGATGATGAATAAAGATGTCTCTGTCTTGCTTTAATCAAATACTGTCGTCAGAAGAGCGCTTACAGTAGCGCGGGGTGGCCAAGTTAAACCCAATAACTGTTGGGGTGGCCATCTGGGGTGGCACAAAATGACTAATTCATTCTAGTGCGTAGACTTCATATAGTCTACAGTATCTGTGTAGGACGTGAGATCTAAACGTGTCAGATATAAAAGGACAGACATTTGTTTGTCAGCTACCAAGCTACAAAGAAGCTCTGGCTAGCAAAAAAAACAGGAAGTATGAATGGTAGCCAATGAGCTACCTAATAAATGTCCATTTGAATGTAAATATAAAAGTTTGACCAGTTTTTGCCTACTTGTTTCTATATTAAGGCCAAAGGGAACACTTCGCCACCCCGGCCGTAGCCTGTAGCTCCGCCCCCCCCGACTGTAGCATGCTTCTTTAAATGACATTTGGCACTATTCAAACTAGTATTGAAACCTCATCCTTGGAAAATAGGAGAAGATATATTTTTATCACTGATTTGGTGTCTGCAACCGGATAAGAACTAAACATCAGTATTGCGAGTTTTCCTAAACGGTGTCCCATTAAGTCTGGCCAATATTGCGTTAATAGAAATAAAACAGGAGCTACTCCAGATGCTCATCAGCCACAAGGTGACCTTCTTCAGGAGTTTTTTTTTTTTTTTTTAATGAGTCAGAGTGAGGGATTTAGTATTTCTTTACTAAAAAATAGGGGAGGGGACAGAAATCAGCCGGGATGGAGCGACAGTAAGAGGGCGGCTGATTGCATTGAGCACGGAGGACGAAGAGGCCGCAAAAAATCAGCTTCCAGTGGGGGGAAAAGGCTCCTAATCAGAGCGCAGAAATGGCCCACTTGACAATCACACACACCACACACAAAAAAAAAGCTCCCAATTCAGTGCTGATTGCAGCGACTCCCCTCCTCCTCCTCCTCCTCCTCCTCCTCACTCCTATTAAAGCTCCTTCAGCTCCTTCAGCCTGCCAATCACCAGCCCTCTGCTCCCTCTTCAGCTCCTTAATACGCAATAATAACTCAACCACCTTTCTAATCACTCCTCAGTCCATCAGGTGGCTAATTGCTGTTGTTTTAAGACGATCATCAGAGCCCTGGTAATTTTTCTTTTACTTTTTCTTTTTTTTTTGTACGGTTCTGTTTTTTTTCTTTTTCTCCTCTAAATCCTCTACAGGTGAGGTACAAACACACTCAGGGGATCTGATTTTCTTTAACTTTCATCAAAGTCCAACTGAAGTTTCTGAACATGACATTTAATATTAGACATGGAAACAAAACCAAACCAAAACAAATCACATCAACGTCACGTTTAGAGATGTGGGTTTTCTTACACACTTGACGTGTAATGTTTTGCACATTTTTTACACAAAGCCAGCTTTTCACATGTAACACGTGTGGTTTTATTGTCATCTGTTTCATATTTTTCATATATACATGAATTTGTTTCATCAAATAAATTTACTTTCTCGACACACATGAATCATTTCCACTTGGATGATTCTGGCACAATTCATTTTTTGATGTGATTTTTTTTATTTTCTTCATTATGTTCATAATAATCACAGTTAACTTTTACAAAAACGTGATCCATTTTCATTTGTTCATTTGTTCATCACTTGATTCATTTTCACTTGTTTTATTTTCTATTGATTCCTCTTTCACTTGTTCATTCATCACTTGATTCATTATTTATTTTCACTTAATAATAAAAAAAATTTTCATTTTTAATAAATGTTTTGCGTTAATTTATAACTTGATTGATTTTTATCGCTTTATCTTTCCTTTGTTCGTTTTATCCGTTGATAAAAGTCATTTATTTATTTATTTATTAGATTCATTTATTTATTTATTCATTTAGTTATTAGAAAAGTAAATTTTTCAGATTATATTTTTTTCTTGGTAAATTTGTTATTTGATTTGATTTAAATAATTAATCCTTTGCTTGTTAGTTTTTAAACCATTAAATTGATCATATTTTGTTTATTTTCACATGCTCTTTTTTTAGCGATTCAGTTATTTTCACATTTTTACACACTCTTTCATCATTCACCACAAGGTCACGTGTGATTTTTACACATAACATGTTTATTTTTCACAGGGTTTGACATAAAATGCACATCGTTCACATATGATTCATAGGATCGTTCATGAAGGAGATCAGATGAATGCCAGTCATAAATCAAAATGCTGTGTTCAAAATGTTCAATTTACATCCCTTATGACTGGTCCGTAAAGGAAGAACGTCCGGATTAAAAACCCGATGCTTCAATTTTTCAACATGTTTACATTTTTTCAGCACCTATTTATTGAGGAATAAAAATCCAACTTTTATTCTTGCACCTAAGGAATCAAAGAAGAATGTTATGGGAACCCTTATAAGCTACAAGTCAAAGCCTGTGGCAGGTGTTTGATGTAGAGATTAACGCTGTGGATGTTGTTGCTTTCTACGAAACAATGATGATCCAAAAACTAATATTCATTTAAAGTTGCAAATAAAACATTCACTGTTTGACATCAGTGTTTTACTTCATCCTGATCATACTGTAGATGAGTCACTTCCTCCTCAGACAAAACACACACACACACACACACACACACACACAGAGCTCCAGCTTTTGACAAAATCACCTGCGGATAATTTCATCATCATTAACATTAACACGCTTTGAGAAATTGTTTATTTAGCTTATTCTCAAATTCCCCCTTTAAACCCTTAAAGCCTCTTAAAGAGATCTGTTCTGAGTGAAAGTGCATTAACCCCCTCTAGTGGTGAATTACTGAACACACTACAACTCAACATTCAACTCAAATCAATTTTATTTCATCTATGTTGTAGATTTAGATCACTAACGAGCAAACCGATGGAAATGATAGTGTTTTCTATACACATCTATCAACAGATTCCTATTCTGCTACATTCCTGTTCTCATGAAAGAAACCCAAAAACATGGTATTGATGCCAAAACGTCTCACCTACAGTATAGTAGGTGAACGAGTGAATTTTTAAATAGGCTCATATAACATATATCCATATAAAGATGTACTTTTGTACATTTACACATAGTGCATGTACATATATACTTAACGCTTTTTATCTTCCGATCCATGGTTCGTTTTTTTTGTAAATATTCATACACATTTATATTTCTATCAGATGAAAAGAAACACATTTGCTAAATCCAATTTCAGGCCCTTTTATGTTTTAGCGGCTTTAACTTTTTGAAATTCAAATCTTTCAGTGATCTTAACTGTCATTCAGATGAAACTGAAAAAGTGTATTATTCTAAAATGCAGCACGAATCTGGCATGGTTACGGACACTACATTTTTTTTTTTTTTTTTTGCTTTTTAAGCTTTAACCAAAAACCGATTTTATGCAACAATTTTACAGGTCACGTGCTTCTAGAAGACTACACCGATTTTTTATATGTATAATGTGCATTTTAAATGATTATAGTTTGAAGCGAGACATTGGACTGAAAAATGGACATTTCTGGGGCTCATATAAAATCATCTCTCCAAAACATTTACGTTATGGCATTTGGCAGACGTCCTTATCTAGAGCAACTTACATTTCTATTTCTTTCTATATCTCAGCAATTCAGGGTTAAGGGCCTTGTTCAAGGGCCCAAAATTGGCAACGTTCAACTGCCCGACACAACCTGAAATTTGTAGGGAAGCAAGATTGGTCACGTCCATGTTGCATAAACTTCAGAAGTAGCTTCTTTGGCACAGACACATTTTCTGTATTATATATATATAACATGAAGAAAAAAAAATTAATCAGCACCAATACTGTGTTTTGCCCGTATATATGTTAGAATTGCATGCAGATGGGAGGGGCAATGCTCTGTCAATCACAGTGTGACTAACCATCTTTGATCTCATGTATGTGGAAGAAGGCAGAAGGGACATTTTTTTTGTGTGTTCCATGCGCTTACAGATCCCGATCTCTTTATTCTTTATTTACACATGACTCCCAGTACGGCCCGGCCGCCCCAGTTAACCCTAACCTCCGTCTCGGCACCAGCCTTTAAAACACAAACATGTTTCGGCTGAATTTCGTGTCCATCACATACGGCCAAGTTAATCCTGTTTCACCACAGCACACAAACATCGCCAGCTGTGCGTGATCAAATCCACAAACTTCACCTGTGTACACTTCTGGGACACAATTCATCACTAGCCTCACATGGACTTGCTAATGAGCCACATCCTCCAAATGAGCCAGCGCTGGCCTGACGCCGTAAGAGTAATGATCTCTAATCCTGAGGAAATGGGATTCCAAACCGCGGTCCAGCATCAGGGGTGAGCGCGTGGCAGAGACCGACAACGTGTCCTGCGTCGCCCATCTAAACAGTCATGTTCACTTTGGAAGAAACATCTTAATTTGAAACAGATACAGGCTGCAGTGTACGCATGGGAGATTAAAGCGGATTTTTAAAATAAATAAATAAAAAAAAAACGTGTGTGCTTAATTGAAGATCAGGCAACCCTGGTTATCAGTAACGAATGAACACGCCAGATAAAAGAAAGATGGTAATGCTGCGTTTATTTAAATTAATGGTTGTGAAAATAAAACACACGTTATTCAAGATGCTGCTTTTCATATGATGGTTCCGTGTATGAACAGGACGTAGGAAATAAACCGCTCAGTGTCGCACTGTAAAAGGAAAACAACCAATAACAGTGCGGTGTGATGAAATGGAGACAAAGTGTTGAATTTTTTTTTTATTTGCCCTTTTTATTATTTATTTAAAAAGCAACCCGTTATACGTTTTATCTATTTATGGGTACATTTAAAGTTTTCATTTACCTTATAGACCTTTTTACAACTGACATCACAACATCTGTCCAGCACGGTCACGCCCACTTCTGTACGGCAAAAGGAACGTTACTTCCCGGATGCCGGTGCGGAAACGCGCAAACCCAATCATCTCTGGACAGTCCAAGTTGTCTTTCGTGGCTAACTAGGTTCTAGCATATCATTGAATCCAGAAAGCTAGTGCACTATGTATGGTGTAGAATCCCTTGTTCCACACACCAAGTAGTGTCGTTCGTCAGGGATTCTACACCCTACATAGTGCACTAGCTTCTTCTTCTACGCTATTTGGGATTAACACCCTGGAACAGTTTATTAGAAAGCTTAAAATGTCAGTATTTAATCAGTATAGTTAGCGTTTCCTCCACATCATTTCATTACGCGTAAAGCATAGTATTCCACATCACCTCGCGTCTTTGCAGCAGAAGCACTAAATGAGATCACGCTAGTAAACACGATTAAATCCAGGAGGAGTCACATATTCGTACAGCATCTGATGTAATCACATTATGATAGATCAAATTTCTGCAAATTAATGTCTTTACATACTGCATATGAAAATAATCAGCAGAATAGAAGGTATCGATTGCTCGGTTACGCTTTTATCAGTGTGACAAACATCAGGTAATCTGCTACAGTAGGTACTCAGGTAACCATCAGATAATCTTTCTGGTAGTTCCCTGGCTCCAAAATACACCTTGAACGTAATTATTATTATGAATACACAGTAGCCTATATAATATTAGGTAAGGGTGTTTCTGCTATATGCTGATGTGACTGACATCATGATAGTCACGTGTCTGCAAAAAGTCATTAGCAGTTTTAAACAGTTATTCTTTCACCTTGTTCCAGGTTTATCTCTGAAACTGCTGACTCCTTCCATAATTGTTCAATAAATGTTTCCTTACAGAAAATGTAAAATATTAAATATATTATACAGTATAAGGCTGTGATTTACCTTGAAGGTGGAACCAATGGTTTAAACCAATACAGGTTAAGCTCATGTTTAATCTACTGGAGTTTTGCTTTAAAATTAATCAATAAATAAATTAATAAATAAACAAACAAACAAACAAACAAAAAGGTCCAGAATGTAAAAAGCATCATGAATGGATGTATAACTTTTATTTTTTATTTTTTTTTTGCATTTTATGCAAGATTTAGTCCCAAGAATGTTATAAAGCACATCAGTGTCATAGAACAGAGACGCTTTCAGTTTGGTTTTTAAATCAGCCGGTGCAAAGAGGAATCATAAATTAAGGTTAAGTGACGTTTAATGTCTATTTATTTTATATTTTGCTTTAATTACATGTCTTTTCTAAAAAAAAAAAAAATTTAATTGTTTGTAAATGCAAAAATATGGTTGTTAAACAAAATTGGTAATACTGTTAATATTTTTGGGTGGCTGAAACGGATTACCTGCATTTACATTATTTCCTATGGGAACATGCGTTTCACAATACGAAGTTTCACCATAAGAACTCGCCTCCAGAACCAATTAAATTCGTATGCCGAGGTACCGCTGTACTAATACTGTACATGAATACTACTTCACTTTAAAATGTAGTCATGAGAATAGTTTTTATTTGTACCCTTTTGTACAAAACACTGACCGTGCCATGGCAACTTCATAAAATTTTTTAGGAAATTCTCTTTTTTTAAATTAAAAAAAAATTATAGGCAGTTCAGGTTAAAGAGCCTCATTCCAGCCACACGGAGCGCTGCGACGGCTCTAAAAGAATAAACTCAGTCCACACTCCAGCTCGTCGCTGTGCTCAGTGTCGCTCTGCTGTCTGACGGTATAATCTGATCCTGCTTCATCCCGCTCTTCTCTCCTCTTCCTCCTCCTTCTGTACACAGCTTTCTCTTCGGACTCTGCGTCCTCGATGCACCTTTTACCCTCCTCGGGTTCCAGAGCAGATCTCAGACAGTCATAGAACCTGTGGCAGACAACATCATCATCTAATCTTAACCTAATAAAACAAATATCATTTTACAAATAAAAGGTTCCATGTTTCGAGAATTGTTTTAACCTTCCTTAAGCTTGATTATTCACATTTGCAGTATTTTTCATTATTATGTGCTGTTATGTCCATGACACCATTATATCCAACTGTAGGCTATAGTTTATAAACAAAAGCCTGATATACAGTACAGTACATCAGTGTTGCTGAATTCTGATTGGTCAGGAGATGATGTTAGTAAACTGCATAGAGTGCAAAGGCAACAACAGGGTAATAGTGTTATACCTTTCGATCCTCTTGAGGTTTTCGTCCATTTTATTATTTGCGACTCCGACTAGAAAAGCGATATACTCTTCGGAGACGAGGACTTTCCCCTCGTGGCCGAGAGGAACTTCGAGACAGTGGGTGCTGCGCACAGCCTGCGTTTAATTCATCAGATAATTTATTTCAATACATTTCCACTGTACCATAATGAAGCATTAATGAAAAGTTCGAGTCGAATCTACTGTATAAACGCGAGCAAAACTTTAAAAGGTGTAGAGGAGCTCTTTATTTCATTATCACAATTTTATTTCCCCTGTACATCCATTACTCTGTCCACCTAAGCCCCGCCCCTTAGAGTTTAAATGTGGAATTAAGTAGCGTTAATGATATAAAGATCTGAGTGTAAACCCAAGTAACCAAAACATCTAAATAATTAATTTAAAATAATATTAAGTATGTATTTAAGTTTGAAAAGGCTCACCATAATGATTTTGCCTTTCTTTCCCACAGTCACTCCCGAGTTCCTGAACCCTGCATTTATGGCCACAGAATGCTAAAGAGAGAAAAAAAAAATAAATACAACCTTAAAAAGAATTTATTGTACTAAAATATTTTAATTATCTTAATACTGGATCTTCAAGTTTGTCATTGATTTTTTTTTCTACACTGGTACCAGGAGTTGTGCGTCCTCTAGCCGTTTGCACTGCACGTGAAGAACACAGGGTTCAAACTTAAAGACGGCGTCTCCAGAGGATTTCAGCAAACCAGTCGTCTAAGGAGATGAAAAAAAAAAATTTTAAGTAACGTCTTTGATCTGTTTTAAAGTCCAGTCTTTATGCTCCCTAGCAAAGTAAAGCCTTGTTTTTCTTGTGAGTTGGACAGCTGTTAAGTCCCAATCCTGTGAGTTCTCATCACGTTGTGTGTGTGAAAGTTTTGATATGTTCTTAAGATACTCTTAATTGGACAATGAAACTGAAACTCTGACCAGTTTAGAGTTGGAGGTTTCATTTCTAAATCTTCATTGATTGCACATTCCAACAGTAAGAGCAGAGTGTGAGGGTTTAATTAGCAGCGTAATAGCACAGTTTTGCATATCAGAGTTACAGGACAAATTGTTGGTGCGCGTCTCGCTGGCGCATCTGTGACCAAGACCGCAAGTCTTTGTGATGTATCAAGAGCGACGGTATCCAGGGTAACGTCGGCATACCACCAAGAAGGACGAACCACATCCAACAGGACTAACTGTGGATGCAAGAGGAAGCCGTCTGAAAGGGATGTCCAGGTGCTAACCCGCATTGTATCCAAAAAACATAAAACCACAGCTGCCCAACTCACTGCAGAATTAATTGTGCACCTCGTCTCTCCTGTTTCCACCAATACTGTTCATCGGGAGCATCACAGGGTCGATGTACATGGCTGGGCTGCTATAGCCAAACCTTTGGTCACCCAGACTGTTGCATGCCCAGAGTGAAGCATGGGGGTGGATCAGTGATGGTTTGGGCATGGGCAACCAGTGATGGTTATCATGGCATTCCCGAGGCCCAATACTTGTGCTAGATGGGCGCGTCACTGCGAAGGTCTACCGAACCATTCTGGAGAACCATGTGCAACCAGTGGTTCAAACATTGTATCCTGAATTGTATGTATCAGGATGATGACGCACCAATACACACGGCGAGCCTGGTGACAGCGTGGTTTGATGAACATGAAAGTGAAGTTGAACATCTCCCATGGCCTGCACAGTCACCAGATCTAAATATTATTGAGTCACTTTGGGGTGTTTTTGGAGGAACGAGTCAGGAAACGGTTTCCTCCACCAGCATCACGTAGTGACCTGGCCACTATTCTGCAAGAAGAACGGCGCAAAAACCCTCTGGCCGCTGTGCAGGACTGTGTATCTGTCATTGTCATTACGAACTGATGCTGTATTGGCCGCAAAAGGAGGCTCTACACCATACTAATGGATTATTGTGGTCTAAAACCAGGAGTTTCAGTTTCATTGTCCAACCTCCTGTAGTTCTTAACCCAGTTCCAGTAACTTTACATCTCCTCAGTAGTTTTCTTGGCTTGGCGCAGCCCTTCTGAAATGGTAACTTGTTTTCTGGCCAGACCGATAAAATCTATGATAATTTGATTGAAATAAAAAAAATCTATGAAATTATGATGAAATCTCATAAAACTAACAAAAAAGATCTTACCACATCATCCTTTGTGCACTTGGTGTGAGTGACGAAGAGCCAGGAACAGTTCTGCTTTTGCACATCAACACAATCTGACAGCTGTCACAACACACAACAACACAACACACACTTAATCTCTTAATTGCCTGACTGATTGACTCTTGAACTAACCAATCAAAGCATGTGAGGGTGAATCCTGATCCAGATGTTTTGCAGTGTATTATCACACTTTACCCCGTCAATCAGGGTGATTCTTCCAGAACACGAGCTTGTGGTGAAATAATTATCGGAACTGTTTAGTAGACAGACCACAGAGCTAATGTGCTCGTCTATACTGCCTTTTTTACTCAAGTCCAGCTTGTTCAGACATTGCTTCTTCCACTGTTTAAACGTGTTTTCTCCTTCCATAATGTATAGTTAGCCAAAAAGCACCGAGTAATAATAATAACTATCGTCATGAACTTCTTTATTCAGCCATTTCTATGTAATATATAATGATTATTTCATTGTGCTTGCACGCTAGCCCTGGGTTTAAATGAGTTGCTAAAAAAAAAAAAAAACACTTCCGGTGAATCACAACTCCTGAGATCCGATTCAGAATTGAATACAAAAAAAGAATCACCGATTCTGTACATGACTCTTTCGTGTTAAATGTACAATTTTTTCATCGTGACTCTTACACATTTACTGAGATTAAAGCTGTTTTAAATCCCACACTCATTACATAACTCAAAACCAATCTTTTCTACTATGTACGAGTGGAATATCGTAATGTTCTTTACACGATATGTCATGTTTTTGTTGGTAGAGTCAATCGCCTTATCACATTAGTAGTGTCTTCTGCACTTAAAGAATATTACTATTATGTGCTTCTCGGTCCTGTCGTGTGTTTTCCGACGATAGACGCAAGAAAACTATATTGTGCCGATGCGAATCGACTCGTAGAATGAATGGCTTGATTCAAAGAGTCGAAGCCGCGCCCCTGTAACACGATTCGGAATCAGACCCGACTTCGACGCAGCCTGGCTGACAGTCCGTATGGCCAATCAGATCGCGAGTTTGAATCTCTTAACCAATTGTAGCGCAGAAAGGCGGGAGTTTTGATGGAAACAAGGTACGGTATGGTAGCCGAGGTGTGTCATACGTCGGATGCGGAAGTATTTGCCGAATCGCGAAAAGCATGGTTCAAAGTCTAAAATAAATGTTGTGTGTTTGCATCTTGGTGAGTTTCTCAATACAAGTGTTTGCAAGTGTTTAATTCAGATCCACGTTTTAAGCTTGTAATCTGATGCATTATACAGTATCTAGCATGCTTGTGTCGTTTTAAAGCATGCCTATTATTAGAACATCTGTAGTTATAAAAGCTGTTTATTTAAGTGTAATAAGATCTAAGCACTGTTTTAATATACAATAACATGCAAAGGGACAAAAATATGATTTTGTTATATGCATTCAGCATCCTGTCTGATTTCAATGTGGTAAAGTATTGGCACCCTTACTCTTTGTGACATCTCTCACCACATTCCTTATAAGAACCCTCTGGTTCTGGTATATTCTGTTATGAAGAGTGTTTTAACATGAAATAAGGTAAATTATTAATCAAATGCATGGGGTATTGGTGGTAGGTTTCTTGCCTGCCGTGCAGAAGGTCCGGGTTCGTGTTCCCACCCAGTGCCCAAACCCCAGCCACTGGAGCATGTTACAGAAAATTCTGGATTAGAAACCGTACCACACTCAATAGGAAGTATTGTAAATATGAAAAAAAAAAAAATGAATAACATATAAGTGTTGGCATATGATTCTGTGACAGGTCTGAAAGAATTAAAATGGCAACATTAAAAGTAATGAAAGCCATACGGGTATCCGAGTTTGGAGCTCCTTCTGTTCTGAAGTTCTGCTCCGACTTACCGGTCCCTGCTCCAGGACCCAAACAGGTAAAACTGGTTACATTCGGTTTTGTTAAACATACAAAATCATATGTATCTGACTGTATTTACAGTTTCCTCGTTTGAGTTACAGGTGCTCATTCGAGTGCACGCGTGTGGCGTGAACCCGGTGGAGACGTATATCCGTTCCGGTGCCTATGCCCGTAAACCCAGCCTCCCCTACACTCCTGGGTCTGATGTCGGTGGTGTGGTGGAGGCTGTAGGAGATGGAGTTCGCTTCCTGAAGGTGACACCCTCTTTTATTTTTGCCCACAGTTTACACACATTGCATGAGGAAAAGTCTGTTATTACATGTTGGAGTAAACCTACAGTATGATACACTTTTGGTTTCGTACTAGTGCCTGAAGCTCTTGTAGCTGAATGAACACAACTCCATACAGACACATTGCAACTTTTAGTGGAAAGCCTTCGCAGAAAAGAAGAGTGGAGCTCATTATAACAGGAAAAGGGAAATCAATATGGAGCGAGAAGCTCGACGAGGACATGGTTGTGACGGTGATGGTGAAGGGTGCACATACTTTTGAATATTAGGAGCATCCACTATATGATAGAGGCACTGGTGGCTCATGCAGAAGGCCCGGGGGTTCAGTTCCCACCCAAACTCCCGCCACTGGATGCTGTGCCGGTCCCAAGCTCAGATAAAATGGGAAGGTTTAGTCAGGAAGTCCAACCGCCGTAAAAAAAAAAACCCTCGGGTGCAGCTACACAACTCACACACAATACACAACTCCTAGAGTCAGGCAATGCTAATGATGAGATCTCCTGAGTGCATATGCGGTTGTATTGAGTGTATTGGTTGTATTGGCGTCTCCTTCCAGGCGGGTGACCGCGTGTATACCGTCAGCACCGAGACAGGAGGATACGCCGAATACACAGTGGCTCCAGAGGAGTCTGTTCACAAACTGCCCGAGTCTCTGAGTTACAAGCAGGGAGCTGCTGTGGGAATCCCGTACTTCACCGCGTACAGGGCTTTGTTTCACAAGTAAGAGTGACCTCTGGGCTTTTCTGTCCCCTCTGCATGCATCTGTGTCTGTCTTCGAGAGTCAGTGTGTATGTTTTGTCTCTTAAAGGGCCCATGCTAAAGCAGGAGAGACCGTCCTGGTCCATGGAGCGAGTGGAGGGGTAAGAACAAGAAGTCAGTGTTACCGTGACAGAGTTAACCAGAGGAACGCACAGAAAAATAACGTTTATGTTCCATATAAATCAGCATCTGAGAATAGTTTTAGGACTTTCTAAAGAAGCTTCTCGTTTTATTATTATTATTATGATTATTATTATTATCAGGGCCCAGGCATTATAGGGTGCGCAGGACCCTGTTTGTTTCCTAAGGATTTTTTTTTTCCTACTATTTTGGGCTTTTTGTGGGTCTTAACATGCTCAAAAATTCATGAATGATTATTTTATTTATGTCATTATTAAAAGTGGAATATGGTCATTCATAAGAAAAGAAAATTAATATACATTTTATGCAAGACATATAAATTGTGTATATATTCCCTTATAAGTTTATAAAATTAGAAAATTCTGCATTTTGACAACAATTTCTCAACACGTTTGCAGAATAAAATGAAATAAAATTAGATTGGACTAGAATAAAAATAAAAACTGACCCTCAGTGTGTGGCCGAACATTATTTGAGGTGTGTTACACTCTTAGTGTTGGTGTTTGTTTGTTCTCTTAATGAGCGTGTGATGTGTGTGTGTGTGTGTAGGTTGCTTGCATGTTCTCTTGATTTCTTTGGTGTGTTAGCAAGTCTGTGTGTTTGTGATGTGAGGTCGGAGTCGCAGCGTGTCAGCTGGCCCGAGCGTTCGGGCTGAAGGTCCTGGGTACGGCTGGTACCCCTGAGGGCATGAAGCTGGCACTCGGTAACGGAGCCCACATGGCCTTTAACCACAGAGAAAAGGACTACATGGAGAAAATCCAGGTTTGTTCCACTGCTGCTGTAACTGTGATGTGTGTAGCAGAGGGATTAGTACACATCAGCGTCTGTGCTTTTTAGGAAGCGACTGAAGGCCACGGCGTGAACGTGATCGTTGAGATGCTGTCGAACGTGAACCTGAGCAGCGACCTGAAGCTGCTGGCGCACGACGGCAGAGTGACGGTAAAGAGCTCGGATTTCTCTTTATATGTTCAGCGCTTCCTTCCTAACTTCCTGCTGTTATTCTGGTGATCTTTCAGGTTGTAGGATGCAGAGGTTCCATCGAGATTAACCCCAGAGACATGATGTTTAAGGAGTCGGTTATCGTCGGTGTGGCTTTGTTCTCTGCCACAAAGGTAAAGTGGAGCTGTTTGTCTGTGTCATTTAAAAAGCTTAAGATCTACTTCATCAAGAAAGGGACTGAAAGCCTTAGCTACAAATACAATAATCTAATCATGCGCAGTTTTAGCTTAGCTTAGCCTTTGAGCAGTAATCAGAGTGGTAGTGCAGGACTTTACAATCTAACCACATGCGGTTTTAGCCTTGAGGATCCTTGGTTTCATCCTTCACTGAGACTTACAGTTACAAAGCCCACACTTTTCAGGACTAACACATACAGAAGCCACGCCTCTTTCTCTGTGACTGACACATGCCGAAGCCACGCCTCCTTCCCTGAGACTGACACATGCAGAAACCGCGCCTCCTTCCTTGAGACTGACACATGCAGAAGCCGCGCAACGGAGGGAGCGGATAGCGCTGTCCTCCGAGTGTGTTACTCCGCCCCCAACGGTGCGCGAGCGAGCAGTTGGAAAAGATGCGGTCAGCTGGCGTCACGTGGTTCGGAGGAAACACGTAATAGTCTTCGGCCCTCCCGGCTGAGTGGTAGTAGTAGCCTTAATGTGGGAGCCCCCTAGTGACGGGGAGGAATTGGACACGACTAAATTAGGGAGAAAATTGGGGGGAAATCCCCCCCCCCCCCCCCCCAAAAAAAAAAAAACATGCAGAAGCCACGCCTACTTCCTTGAGACTGACACATGCAGAAGCCACGCCTACTTCCTTGAGACTGACACATGCAGAAGCCACGCCTACTTCCTTGAGACTGACACATGCAGAAGCCACGCCTACTTCCTTGAGACTGACACATGCAGAAGCCACGCCTCCTTTTCTAAAACTAAGATACAGAAGCCACGCCTCCTTTTCTAAAACTAAGATACAGAAGCCACACCTCCTTTTCTAAACCTGACACTGAAGCCACACCCCCTTTCCGTTAAAACTGACAGATACAGAAGCCACATCTTCTTCACTACGACTGACAGATACAGAAGCCACGCCTCATTCTCTAAAACAGACAGATACTGAAGCCACGCCTTGTTTTATTTCTTCCTTGTGTGTGTGTGTGTGTGTGTGTGTGTGTGTGTGTGAAGGAGGAGATGGCGGAGGCGGCCGCGACGCTGTTTGCAGGAATGGAGGCCGGGTGGCTCAGACCCGTGATCGGTCCGGAGTACTCACTCGATAAAGTTGCTCAAGCCCATGAGGACATCATTCACAGCTCCGGGGCTTCTGGGAAAATGATCCTGATTATGTGAAACGTAATAATAAAACCCTGTCGTTTGTCTGTGTTTTTGTTTCTCGGTCAAGCGGAATCGCAAGTTGGTAAATTATAGCTAGCTGAGTCAATTAATCGCGGCTAGTAGCGTTACACCATATTTAAGCTTAATTGATGTTTTTATGAATTTGAGAAGCAAAGAAACATCATTTGAAAATCGCTGAAAATCATTTTGGGATATAATAATAAATTTTAAAAAAGGTTCAGCTTTTCTAGAATGAATGAATGTTCGTTCTCATAAAATGATTATATACAGTATTTAATAGATTTAATACTCTAAATGAAAAGTACTTATCTGCACTTTAAAGCTTTTGAAGCATTTCAGAAGTGCATATGTTCTAAAAATGTTGGACTTTTATTTCATTTCATTTATATTTGCTGTTACAAAAAACTATCCATAAATATAAAATATATATATATATATTTTTGTTGTTGTTGTTGTTGTTGTTGAAAAATCATTAATGATTTCTACACAGTGTTTTCAAAAAAACAGACGTACAGTAAATTCATTTATATGTTCAGAAATGAAAAAAGTAACGGGAAATATGTCATCAATTTTAAGAACGATATAATGATCATATTTAACACTAACGAGAAATAACAAAAAAATTTTAGATCAGGACATGCTTATTGGAAATGATTTGTAACAAGTTTTCCACAAGCATGTGTTATCAATTCTGCACTAAATCTAAAATCCGCGTTGTCGTTGCACTTTATCATCAATAAAGACTCGACTGTATGGATGTTGAGGTTTTCTTTCTTTTTTGAAGCTGTAAAGTGACCCGGTGTCCCGGCCTCTCGGCTGTAAGATCATGTGGCACTGGGGTAAAGAGCAGTAACAGTACACTGCCAGGCCGCTGTCGGCACTGAGCCGAGTGTCACCGGTCACACCTGTACGCCTTCGGTTTAACTGGAATGGACGGATGATCCACCAAATACAGCCTTCAGGATTGTGGAAACTGTGTGGATTTGTGACTTGTTAGGAGGTAAGCAGACTGGAAAATCTGTGATGATTGCTTTTTTGGTGCAAATGCTTTTTTTTTCCTGATGGTGTCAGTAACACAAGTTCAAGTCAAACCAGGACTTGTGATGAATGTTTTTGTTGAATGAAGGTGTAAAGGTGATTGACATTTGCAGTGATGAGACGACTCTTAGCTGCAGTTAAACATTTGAACGTTTTAAAGAAGGCAGTACAGTACGTCTGTAAATGATGATCCCGGTTGACATGGCTCGGAGCCCGCGGCGGTCGTTCCTGTCTTCTACCTTGATGGTGTCCAAGCCCTAGTGAAACACTGGGATAAGTGCATTAGTGTAGCAGGGGATTATATAGAGACATATATAAAGGGAGTTTTTACTCTCAGAAATGTGTTCGGTTATTCTGCACAGTCAAAAGTATAAACGGGCTGGTTTCTTTTTGTAAAGAAACCACATCCCATTCTTCCAAGCCACAAAAATTCGTCAGCGGACTGCCCATGACCTTGTGACACACCCTTGTATTTGTCACTAAGGAGAACAGATGGAGCATCGTGCATGTTTAATCACCGCTTGCTTCGTAACAGGAGCACCGAGAGAGGATGAAGACGCTGCAAAGACGCAACACCGGGTTCAGTTTTCTGGTTGATTTTTGTCCGACTATGAGTCATGAGAGGAACATCATGTGACCAATTCACTGAAAAGCCATGAGAAGTGAGTATGATTAATGCACTGTACTGTATGCACCTGTGACATCAATGTATGCCACATTTTAAGTTTCCTTCCAGCTGCCAGTGGACCTGAACCTAATGTAAAATGAAATTTGTGAGCATGTGTAAGATTATCTGTGTTAAACTGTAATTAGTCCATGCTAACTGATGATGATGATGACGACGCTCCTCAGGTGTCCTGCTGCTGCTGATGGTGTCAGTAACACAAGTCCAGCTTTCGTTGCTCTGCCCGGATTCCTGCGTCGTGTGCTCTACCGATGCCATCATCTGCAGCAAACTCTCCATGATCATAGGTGATGAAGCGTCTATATCATTTAACTCATTCCCCAGTTCATTCATATATATATATATATATATATATATATATATATATATATATATATTTTTTTTTTTTTTATATGTGACTGTATTTGACGTTGATGCCTTTTTATAGTTGTGACCTACACATTGATTTGATCTTGCAATTTAATCAATCTTTTGCTAGGTGATTCAGTTCATTTGATTCGATCAGTCTGAATCAATTCCTGCCTGTTGAACTCGTTAGTTAAACTCTTTAGATAAGTGAAATCGTCTAAAATTGAATTGTTAGAAATTGTATCACTTCTTAATCTACTATTCAGTTCATGGATGGTTGGTGAAACTACTCTACTGCCACCTACTGGACTGGAGTTCAATTCGGAATCGGATCGCGAGTCTATGTTTGATTTACAACTCTATTCATATTATTCATATTACACCTTAGCCATGGAGTCATAGATCAGATTTGTATCAGATATCAGATCACGACAGAGAAATGCCACCTAAGGGAAAGTATTGGTACTGCGTCAAGGTTGTAATTACATAAAGGTAAAATAAATAGAATTAGAAATTAGAAATAGCAACGATTAATTAGATTAATTGAAAAAAATTGTAAAATGTTACCAAAAAATCCATATTTAACTTATCAAATAGTAGAAAATAATCTATTAACTCAAACCCACAAACCCGGACAAAACTCAAATTTGGTTATGTTTGTTCACAAAGTTGGCATCAACGTTCATTAGCAATGAAAACACAAAACTGGCTAGGAGGAGCTAGCTACCATACATAAAACTAGCCCACTCACTATGTTTCTTTACATTTAATTGTAGTTTTTTCTTCCGTTTTTTTTTTTTTTCACGTGGTAATTCTGTAACAATGAATGAATCATTGTTAAATCCAAAAATAGTCACCAGAGATCTCTACATACGATATTATCATGATACCTAGGTGCCAATTTGATTTGTATTGCGATTCTGTAAATTCCATGCTTTTATGAATATCCCGTTTTGATATTAAATTGGTTTGTGCAGATTTTGTTACAATTCCAAACAAGATTCTGAACTTACCCAATAAAGTATAATGCTTTTTAAAGATTGTTGAAGTAAGTGAGATAGATATAAAGATAATATCTCATGGCATTTAGGTAGGGCAGTGGTTATACTCGGTAGATTGGTGTGGAAATTAATAATTGATCTTATATTTGCGGAACTAAAATAAAGCACCACTATAAGGAACTTGAGGTAGATGTTTCAGGGAACTGGTACATTCTTGTTAAAGACAGATATGGATCACTTGAGGTTATGAATGTCAAGATTAACAGATCCGATTTGAGGCAAAAACCAACATATTATTTCTGTTATGGACCTCTTGTGTTTTTCTCCAGAGGCTCCAGACTCAACCAAAGCCCTGATGCTCATAGATGGACTCATAGACACCGTGGATCACATTGTGTTCTCTGATTTATCCAACATGAGTGTTTTGGTGCTCAGCAACAACATCATCTCTACTATCACAGGGAACGCTTTTCGGAACCTGACCATCCTCAGAACGCTATCTCTGGACCACAACCTTATCTCAAGCCCCTCACTGGATAGACTGACGTTCTCCTGGCTTCGTAAACTAGAGACCCTTCATCTGGGCCATAATGCTTTAAAGGAGATCAATGGATCCTGGTTTCTGAATACCAATTCTCTAAAAACTCTACTGCTGGAGGGGAACCTTCTCACCAGCCTCAACTCGAGTACTTTCGCTTCTTCTGACCTGAGAAACTTGGAGACTTTGGATTTGTCAGACAACCTCATCACCTATGTGGGCAGAGACAGTTTCCGCAACCTGCCACGTCTCAGTAGTCTGGATCTCTCTCGAAACAGGCTGCAGAACGCACCTGATGCTTTCTCCTATCTCTCACGGCTCTCCATGCTAAACCTGGACCTTAATCGCTGGAACTGTAACTGTGAGCTGGGAGAGCTAGCACATTTCCTCAACAGCTACAGTCTGTCTCCAGAAAAAGTGCTGTACAATGGGAAGAGGATGGCCTGCACTAATTCAGACAACCCCAAAGTTCTGACAGTGCTGGAGCTAAACGCGGTTAACTGTATGCCAGCTACAAGAAACGTTACAGCCGACGTTAGTGCTAAGAGTTCCATCACATCTCAGCGCTACATCAGAGATGTTGTTATCGCTGTTGTTTGTTCTTGCCTGGGTGAGTATCTACGGACCATCATAGCTCTTAATCATTAGTAAAACACCTAAATGTAATGTAGTTGACACAAATTGGAAAGTGTATTTCAAAACCGTCTGGTTTTTGGATTCTGGATTGGTACTACTACTACTACAAAAACAGTTCAGTATTAATCAGTGCAACAATACCATCTCAGGTTCATCAGACATCCATTGTAGAACCATTGAGAGTTTTAACCATCTGAATTTAAAGACAAGTGTTTTTTGTTTGTTTTTTTCAAAATGATGAAATATTGTATAATCATGAACTTCTCTGAACTTCTTCATTGCATTTCAGGTGGTGTCGCAATTACACTCGCACTACTTGCAGTTCTATACAGGAAGTTGGGTAAAAGGTTTAAACCGACGCAGGGGGTGAAAGGAGCTGAGGAACAGTCCAGTCAAACATGGGATTTCTCTGAAGGCAAGGAGGCTCTCTCTATGTCTTACGCTCTCCATAACAGCAACTACCGTAACCGTCCACCCTGGGACAAAGAGGGGACGTCATTTGAGAGCAGGCCAGACACAATGGCAAATGATTTCATCTGCCAAAATTGCAGCTCAAGCTTCAGGAGAAAGACTTTCCATAACAGAACAAACCAACAGCCTAATATGGAAGACGAATGGTCCTATTTGAACAGTGACCAATGGAAAGACCCTTCAAGCTTTAAAGATGAATGTATGAAAATATGTTTTGTTTTGTTTTTTATTTTTTGGGCGGAAGGGGATATTTTACTTGCTTGAGATCATTTTTAAACATTGTAACATATTCTTCTTACAATTACAGATGGAAGACATGAGATCCAAGGTCTCGGTGGGACAAGACAAGACAAGTCCACCATGAGAACGCAACAAGTAGCTCTGAGAAGACACATATCAATTGCCCAAAACCAAACATTTACCCCAGAAGATCAACTAAATCCCACAGGTGCTGCTCAGGAGCAGCATTCATTCCTGAAGCATCAGCATGGAGAATATGGTCTACCATATTCTCGGCATCACCAAATTTATGCTCAAGACATCCAGGACAGTATATCTAGAAATCAAGAAGAGAGTATACTTCCGAGAAGCTCTAAAGTAATTGTGTACCGAGATATTTTAAATTACAACCAGTCCAACATGGACCAGCAGGGTGGAAAGCAAGCCAAAGTGCAGAGGAGCATAACCTTTGATCTGTCCATGGAGCGTGCTCTGTTTGTATCTAGTAAAGAAGGTCCATACAAAATCAGCAAGACAAAAATGTCTAAAGCATTAGAACAGAGCAGCAAACCAGGTGAGGTTAAGCTATCTGCCAAAGGAGACAAGAAAAGGCATTTGAAAATCCATGGACCGAGATCTCAAGGAAAAAGTAAACTAAAGGTCAAGTTGAATCTAAACCCCCTTAGAAAAAGTCAGGTGCAGCCCAAGTCCGGTTCTAATCAGGAGGACAAGGATGCGAAAAGAACATCCAAAAAGATCATAAAAGACAAATCTCAAAAGTGTAAGGTGAAAAAGAACAATGAAGGACAAGAGAGTGAAGAAAAATCCAAAAAGGGCAATATCACAGAGAAGTTGCAAGTTGATGAAAGTTCAACCAATCCAGGTGAAGCTCAAAGTTTTGGAAACAATCCCAAGGAATCAGAGTCATTAATGGAGCCTTCAAATCTTTTAGCTGAACACATAGAGCCACTTGGTACAACAAATTCTACAGACCCTCAAGTCCCAACCTTGGACTTGAACCTGGCCCTGATCACACCAGAAGATTCCACGGGTCTGCAGAAACCGCCACAAGATGGAGAAGATCCTCCAAATGACTCCATGACCCCAGTGTCAACAACTGTCTCTGTTGTCCAGGAGTACCTGTCATCAGGTGATGGCTCACCAAAGAGAAAGATTCGACTGATTGTACCTGAGAAACCCTCCACCAGACCTCAGACTGCGCTGGAGAAGAAAATCAGATAGATGTCCTGTAAGATCCCTCCAAAGTGCCATGGTGTTCATGACCGAATTTCATGCCAGATTAGTTTCTGTTCAGTGCGAGGGCCAAGAGTCATTTTATATAAGTCAGATAACAGCTGCACAAAGTGCTGTTTCTCCAGGATAATTTTTTTTTTTCCCTTTGCGATCTATTGATAAGATAACTAGACCTTGAACACCTGTGCTGCTACAAGTCTTGCAACAGATCTGAGATTCCTTCCGAGAAAGAATGGATGAACGGAAGAAGAAAAGTAGCGAAAGGCAACAGGATGTGGAAGAAGATGAAGAAAAGGAGCCAAAGACCATACTGGGGTTTTTTACCAGACAGCAGTTCACTATGTTGTGTGTGGCTCTTGGGCTCCTTGTGCTGCTGCTCATCTTAACGGTAACCTCCGTGGTTCTGACCATGAAGTCAGGTTCAGGTAAACGTCTTGTTACTCTCGTTATGTTCGGTTCATTACAAACTTGTTATGTAGACAAGCTTATGTAGATTTAAAATGTTCAGAATTCTGCATGTTAGATTGTTCAGAATTTTGGTTGACTATACATAATCGTTCTCCCCAACATGTTTCTTACTGTTGCTGGACTACATTTCCACATTTCCATAGTGGACAAATTGTTTTTTGATTTTACTATAATTCAAGTAAAATCACTGTGACATAGGGATTTTTTTTATTTTTTTAACTTAGTTAATTTAGTAAAGATTAGTTGACTAAAACTAATTAAAAATTTTTTTTTTAACTCTGGTTAGTCTACTTGAAAATCGAAACCCTTATGCACCGTATTATCTTTAGTACCAATGTTCTTATGGATGTTTCTCATGTCTGTATTATTATGTACAAACCATCCACTATTTCCAAATGTAACTTAAAAATAATAAGTTAATAAGTAAATAACATTACAGAGGAATATCTGCATACCTGTAAAGAAAGCACCATACAGTTATTACATGACGGATAGAAACGCAAAATCTAACAGGAACGTTCACTATTTACTGTTTCTCCTCCCATTACCTCAACTCTTTACCAAGAAGTATTGAAATGTCATATTGTCGCTCTTGTTTGCACATTTGCACGTGCACTTTATGTTGTCTCTTTTGTATGAAAAACTTAGATAGTTTTTCTGTTAACTTACGATGTCAGTCTGACTTGTTTCAGCTGGCCAGCTAATTAGGTTTCTAAGTTAGCTAGTTAGTCTTTTGTTCGTTTGAGTTGTTAATTCATGTTGTATGTAGCACCTTGCATCCAGATTGCTGTAAAACTGCTTTATGACTTAGGAACTCTACTTCCATATATACACACGTGGACAAAATTGTTGGTACCCTTTGGTCAATGAAAGAAAAACTCACAATGGTCACAGAAATAACTTTAATCTGACAAAAGTAATAATTAAAAAAAATTCTATGAATGTTAACCAATGAAAGTCAGACATTGCTTTTCAACCATGCTTCAACAGAATTATTAAAAAAAATAAATTCATGGAACAGGCCTGGACAAAAATGATGGTACGCTTAGAAAATACTGAAAATAATGTGACCAAAGGGACATGTTAATTCAAGGTGTGTCCACTAATTAGCATCACAGGTGTCTACAATCTTGTAATCAGTCAGTGGGCCTATATATAGGGCTCCAGGTAGTCACTGTGTGGTTTGGTGACATGGTATGTACCACACTCAACATGGACCAGAGGAAGCGAAGGAAAGAGTTGTCTCAGGAGATTCGAAAGAAAATTATAGACAAGCATGTTAAAGGTAAAGACTATAAGACCATTTCCAAGCAGCTAGATGTTCCTGTGACTACAGTTGCACATATTATTCAGAAATTTAAGATCCATGGGACTGTAGCCAACCTCCCTGGACGTGGCCGCAGGAGGAAAATTGATGACAAATCAAAGAGACGGGTAATTCAAATGGTAACAAAAGAGCCCAGAAAGACTTCTAAAGAGATCCAAGGTGAACTTCATGCTCAAGGAACATCAGTGTCAGATCGCACCATCCGTCGTTGTTTGAGCCAAAGTGGACTACATGGGAGACGACCAAGGAGGACACCATTGTTGAAAACAAATCATAAAAAAGCCAGACTGGAATATGCCAAACTACTTGTTGACAAGCCACAAAGCTTCTGGGAGAATGTCCTATGGACAGATGAGACAAAAATTGAACTTTTTGCCAAGGCAAATTTTGCTAATTATACTTGAAGCATATCAAGAAAAGAACACTGTCCCTACTGTGAAACATGGAGGAGGCTCTGTTATGTTCTGGGGCTGCTTTGCTGCATCTGGCACAGGGTGTCTTGAATCTGTGCAGGGTACAATGAAATCTCAAGACTATCAAGGGATTCTAGAGAGAAATGTGCTGGCTAGTGTCAGAAAGCTGGGTCTCAGTCGCAGGTCATGGGTCTTGCAACAGGACAATGACCCAAAACACACAGCTAAAAACACCCAAGAATGGCTAAGAGGAAAACATTGGACTATTCTAAAGTGGCCTTCTATGAGCCCTGACCTCAATCCTATTGAGCATCTTTGGAAGGAGCTGAAACATGCCGTCTGGAAAAGGCACCCTTCAAACCAGAGACAACTGGAGCAGCTTCCTCATGAGGAGTGGGCCAAAATACCTGCAGAGAGGTGCAGAAGTCTCATTGACAGTTACAGGAATCGTTTGATTGCAGTGATTGCCTCTAAAGGTTGTGCAACAAACTATTAAATTAGGGGTACCATCATTTTTGTCCAGGCCTGTTCCATGAGTTCATTTTTTAAAATAATTCCATTGAAGCATGGTTGAAAAGCAATGTCTGATTTTCATTGGTTAACATTCATATAATTCTTATTTATTATTACTTTTGTCAGATTAAAGTTATTTCTGTGACCATTGTGAGTTTTTCTTTCATTGACCAAAGGGTACCAACAATTTTGTCCACGTGTGTATGTTTATATCGTGCCACATGCAGACAATAAGATATTAGTATTTCTGTACAGATATTATTGAAATAAACTTTCTTCTTCTAGAAACATCGGAGACCTTGATCCCGTCCCCTACAGATGGAGACATGCTGGAATTTCTTCTTCAAAATGGGGAGATCCAGGAGAAAGATGGACTCTATGCCACGTGGTATCACGCTGTCAATAGCAAAGATGAAACTAAAAAAGCCCTGGAAAGTAAATCTGAAAACTTTGCTAAGCTATTTTTCTTTTTGCCGCCATGGTTACACTGTTATATAACTAGCAAAAAGAGTCTAGATTTCTATACTGTATAAGACAGCAAGAATGGTGGCAGCCTAATTTTTCTTGCGTGATACAGAAACAATAACCCACCCGTTCCTCAGGTGACATTATGATTCTGGAGGCTGATGTCAATGTAGAAGGTCATAATACTGTGAACGAAACCAACATTCCAATCATGGCCCATCCGCCAGATGTCTACAGTGATAACACTTTGGAAGAGTGGCTTGATGCCGTTATCAAATCTAAGAAAGGTAAAGAAGAACAATAAAGTACATATAGCATTTTGCATCTGGTGGTTTAGTGGTTAGCACTGTCGCCTTGCACCTCCAGGGTCTGGGGTCGATTCCCTGCAAGACTAGATTCTCAACTCTGTGTGCATGGAGTTTGCATGTTCTCCCCGTGCTTGGTGGGTTTCCTCCCACAGTCCAAAGACATGTAGGTTAGGTTAATTGGCATTCCCAAAAATTGGCCAGTCGGTGTGTGAATGAGTGTGTGTATATGTGTGTGTCCTGCGATGGATTGGCACCCTGTCCAGGGTGTACCCCGCCTTCTGCCCTAAGTCTCCTGGGATAGGCTCCAGGCGCCCCGTGACCCTGAATACAGGATAAAGCAGTATAGATGATGAGTGAGTGAGTGAGCATTTTGCATCTTCATTATTTCTATATCATTGTCATTTTGTCTATGAATAGGAATAAAACTGGATTTCAAAAGTATTCAAGCTGTGCAGCCTTCACTCGATCTTCTCAAGCTCAAGAATCAAACGGGAATCAACCGTCCCATATGGTTGAACGCCGATATCCTTCCTGGTCCAAACGTTCCTGGTTTCTGGCCCGTGGTCAACAGCACTCAGTGAGAACATGACATTCAATTGTAAAAAAAAATTGCAGTGTGGCAACCTTACTCCAAAGCCTAGTGATACACCATAAACCTTCTACAGCTTGTGGAATAACTAAGATTTAACATCTCGCCTTATCTTTGCGATTATCAGATTCTTTAAGCTTATCCAGACAAAGTTTCCAGATGTAACCATCTCACCAGGATGGAAGGTTCTTTATCTATCACCCTTCCCCAATGTGACGTACACACAGACCATGGTGATGGAGATGTACGACAAGGTCAAACACCTCCCACAAAAAATCACGTTTCCTGTTCTGGCGGTTATGGCGAAGAATGCATGGCCTCATCTGAGCTGGCTTCTCAGTCAATCCTCCAGGTATTTCCGCGCTGCAGAACGAAAACTCCACTGAACCAATAAAAGGTCCTGATCCAGATCTTCTTATCTGATCAGAGCCAAGACAACACAGTGTTTTTAAAGTTTTGTTCAATGTTGTGTGGGTTGGAGATCAGACCCAGCTCCACCCCTGGACTTCTGGCTCAACATCACTTAAAGAGGAGCTGTATCAGGAGCTCATCAGCAGCTCATTTTATTCAATGCTTTTTGCAGTAAATGTTCATACTCTCTGCATATGCAGGTTCAGTTTGACATTGTGGCAAGGTCAGGAGAACCCCACAGTCAATGACATGCTCTTCATTAGAGACAACAGCAACCCTCAGCGCATCTACTACGACATCTACGAGCCAGTACTTTCCCAGTTTAAAGAAGCAGCAAGTGGGTCTCATTCAGGTTTATCCACTACCTGAGAACCTTTATATACTGTAAGTCAATATTTTGTATTTATTTATCTTTGTGTATTTGTAGAGCAGAAAGATAGACCAAGAAGGTTCTACACAGGTGGGGACATAGTGGACTATTTCAAGCCTGCAAACAATGATGGACTTAACATCCAGTGGGAGGAGGTGCATGACCGAGCTTCTCTTCTATCTGCACTCAAAGGTACAGCTAATCAGAAATTAAAATCTCAAATATATAAATATTTGAGACTAACATGGATCTGAGACTATATCTAATGATTTGTCTCAATGCACTCATGCTAACCTTATCGTTTCTGTAGTAACGGCGCATTTATAGAGACTTCTCATGGACATTCTACAACATTAAATATAACAGCAAATGTGTAAAAAGTAAACATGTTCATTAAAAGAAACATGGTAATATGAGTTTAATATAATCTACAGTAAATAGGTAAAAGTATGCGCACCCCTGACCATCACACCCATATATGGTTCTTCATCAAAGTATTGCTACAAAACTGGAAGCACACACATAAACTGTACAATGGCTTAGTATGCCATAGTATTACAATTTCAGCATGACGATCCACAAAGCAAGCTCCAGATTGGACTGGAAGAGCTCAAATATCCTGAACTGAGCCATAACTGAACTCAACCCCACTGAAGAATCACCTTTAGGAAGAACCAGATCTGGAGAGTCCTCGTATGGCTGTGATGGTTGGTTGTCCACAAACTTTTGGCTACTTAGTGTGAGTAACATAACCCCACTTTCATGTTTTATTGTGTTTTTAGACCGTTCAGGTGGGATGCTCGTGATTCCGGTAACATCTGCGACAGACAATGTGAGGACTCCAGTGATCGAAGGGTCAGCGCCAGAGCTGCCTCTCCAGGATTGTCTAGATCTAATTCTTGCTTCAAAGGATCCATGGGGCATCTACCTCAGGGTGAAGTCCAAGACACAGCTAGCTACTTCGCTACATCTGCTTCAAAAGGCTAGAGACCTACTCTATCATCCAGTCTGGGTCAACATGGACATCACCGCTGGAGCCTTCAACGTTGAAGGCTACATCACAGGTCTGGAGTTTGTGAGAACCATTAACCAGATTTTCCCTTACGTCACCATGGCTCCCAGCTGGCCTCAGGAGGTTTTGGATAAGGGTTACACACCTCGGCTGGTTGAGAACATGATGGAACCCTTCCAAGAGGTTTGGCAGGACGTCTCACTGCAGCTGTTGGCTGTCTATCTGGAGAAATCGCAGGCTGGAATTAAGATTCTTCAACAAAGCCAGGCACGATTTTCTCTCACGGTGGAGCACAGGACAAGGAACGGAGCACTGGAGATGGAGAGCATCATGTTAGTTCGGAGTGGGACAAGACAGCGGACCTTCTACAACGTTCCGAATGCACTGAAGGGCTTTATCTCCAAGATTCCCAAGAAAATAAATACCATCATGTAAAATCAAGATATGTTTGTTTTTTATCTTGCTATCAGGATACCTTCATATGTTCTCTCACTTATACATACCACAACTACACAACAGAATTTAACAAGAGCTTAATGTATATTATATATTAAAGGTCCTATATATATATATATATATATATATATATATATACATATATACACACACATATATACACACACACATATACACATATCTTGGAGATGAATCTGAATGTGTAAATATGATGAAAAAAGTGAATTTTTTATAATAGGTGTCCTTTAAGCTAGTTAAATACAAGACGGACAACACAATCAGATATCATATTTTATTTGTCGTATCTTTATCGTGATTGTATAAAACTGGCCAAATTGGCTATTGACTGTTTATAGAAGTGTGTTTCATTTCTCATTTTAAATATAATTATTAATCTAATGCCATGCTTACTGTATAACCTAACACATAACATCAGAGACGGCACAAGTAGTTAATTCGGTTTTGAAATGACCCTGTACAATATTATAAACTTTTACTATACACGAATAAATCTATTTCCAGATATTCGCTCAGACTGGCCTGGCCATAAAACTAAAAATGTCTAGTGTTCTGTTTGTAAAAAGTAATATATTTGTTATAAAAACTGAACAGGACGGCGACAGTAACGAGGTCACTACAGGGAAGTGGTCGAGATGAGAGAAGGTCCGACTCTGTTGTTCATCAGGTACTCGTTGCAGGAAAAGAAGATGGAACAGAAACTGGACGAAAGTCCGGCAATGTCCATGGCGAAGAACGGCAACACGCCTGGATTGGTCTGGTTATAGTACGAGATCTGAAAATGAAAAAATGAATAAATTCCAGCTAACAAGCATCATGGGTGAAAAAGCAGCAGGGATAATATTTAAAAACATCTCTACGCTAATAACAAAATGTATTTCTTTAGCCGAAGAGAGTAACCTGATGACTGCGATTACCAAACTCGATTCACACCCGTCCTTTAAAGAGAACACTTACCTTCGATACGTTCTCGGACATGGCGTAAATGGTGAATCCTGCGCAAAGCGTCTCCCCTCTGTTCATGTCCTCTGTTGGAGGGTGTGTAGGCAGAGTGACCGAGCGTATAGCGATAACATAGGGATCCCTAAATACGCCAAAAACAACGATTTCAGTCCAAATAATTACAGATAATCAATGCAAACCTCTGTAAAGCTTTCAAACACTACAGTGCGCCTAAACTCCAGATACTGGATTGTTCGGTCAGTTTCCTTTAGCACCTTGCTCACCCGGTATCACACGGTGGCCTCCTGGAGGCGAGCAGGATGAAATCCTGGACTTTTCCTACTTCGCTCGCAGGTGGAGTAAGAACGTGGTAGATCAGATCATCATCGTCTACTTGGAGGATGAGATTGCACTGCCTGCACATGACAGATGTAGGAGATGCTCAGTGGTGCTAAGTCTATGATGCAACAATCTTAATAAGAGGGTGTGCTGGATCAAGTGCTATTTAATCAGCTGTAGTATAATGCGTGTGTAAAACTAGGACTATTAACATGCATATTCTAACGATATGTTCTAACGATAATATATTACACTAACTATCGGTCGCTGAGCTGCCTACCAAAACCAACATTTAAAACCAGAAGGAAGAAAACACATCTGATAACATTGTCATCTTAAATAACACTTTGTCTCCTTAGTAAGTCATTCCGTCTCTGAACCGTCCGTCCTCTTCATGGCTAACACAGGCTACAAAGCTAAACTAGCTTTTAACACAAGGCTGAATTACAAATCACTTTTTAACCCCTGATGGGGAGCACTACTTAGTGTGTCGGTTGAGGGATTCTACCCCTATATACAGTAGCGTACTAACTGTCCATTTTATTCAGTACAACAGCACAACCTCAAGTGCGATATTGAGAAATTGCTTACAGCGGTACCTTCGTCCCAGAGACGAGTTTTTAAGGTGAGATTTCGTACTGCGCACCGCATTTTCCCATCGCAAATAATGTGAATGCAGATAATCCGTAACCGCCATGCAAAAAATATTACCATTATTACAGATTTCCAACACTATAATCATATTTTTGTATATAAAAACAAGCAGAACATTTAGAAAAGACATGTAAATGAAGTCAAATATGAAATAAACAGACATTAAACCTCACTTAACCTTAATTTATGATTCCTCTCGGCACCGGCTGCTTTAAAGAACAAATTGAAAGCGTCGCCCTTTTCTTCTTGCTACCGTCCTTGATAACATTCTTGGGACACATGGTGCCATGTTTTCACAAAAAAGGAACACAAAAAAGGAACACAAATTTTTTTTTTTTTAATGTAAACCCACTCCGCTTGGCTTTCCACTGTTGCAAACAAGTTTTGATCGGCGATGGGAAGTACGCTCTCGGCTCGGTCGCTCATATGCCGAAAATGCTTCATATTCCGGGGCAAATTTCCTTCAAAAGGTTTGAATTCTTAAGGCGGATATTCGCAAGGCCGAGGTACCACTATAATTAGACTTATTAAACGAATCTTCTTAATCTTTTTTAAGTTTCATTTGTAAATTGTTTCTGCATTTGACAGCAAAGAAAATTAACTCAAGCTTTTTCTTCAGTCAGTATTTTCTATCCCAGATTTTTTTCAGGTTAACCCAAGAAAACGATTTAAACCTTTAAATTAAAGGGTTCAACTCGGCAAGAAATTTAAATAATCTGACTAAGAAGCCAAGAAAATCTACTCAATACAAGTACATTTTGTTTGTAAATATTGATGCGGCTTTGGCTCTAAAAAAATAAAGGGATATTTTTGCCACTCCAATTGGATTTAAATGCATTTCGTTGTTGATTTTGTGCTTATTTTCTTTTTTGCTTTGCCCACTTCGTGTTTAGCTGGTAAGAGAAGCAGAAGTGAACAGGAGTTCCTCTTTTCTGATGCACGAACAGGCAGTGGTTTCTGTGGTGTAAAACCAGTTAACTACTCCGTACTTGTAGTGTGTGTCCCATTCGGGCCTGCGGCTGAGATCCGAGAGCAGGAGGAAAGCTCTCGCTGCTGGGACGTTCACCTCCGTTTCCAGCCTGACGCAGAGACTCTGATTCTCCTCTAGAGTGTACAGCCGCACCTAGACACCCAGACAGCGCTCATCACATCCACAACATCCACGCGTAACACAGTAAGATCTGAAGAAGATAAACATACTCACGTTTTTCTTCTGAGAACTCAGAACCCAGGTGTTTCTGGACGCCAACGTCTTCAGCGCAAACACGTTATTGTAGCTCAGATACACCTGTAGGCATGGTGGTGATATTTTCAAATCATTATCATTTTGAGGACAGATTATCAATCAAAACCGATAAGGCGGTGTTGTGCAAGGCTTACAACTTTCACCTGCGTCTTATCTTTTTTTTTTTAAATCTTTTATCGTTTTATCTCGGTTTATGATAAGGGAGTGGATACCTGGTTGCTGGGGTCCCAGGGGACAGACAAGGGCACTTCAGTGTGTTTACAGGAGATGATGTATTTTCTGGGTGAAGAAAAAAAAAGTTTTAATGAATTCATCTTTGCAAAACAGGACATTATATAAGATCAAACCATGGCAAGACCCCCAACCCTAACCCTAACCCTAACCCTAAGCCTATGAATTGATTTTGGTGTATGGATTACTTCTATACAAATAGATGCACTTTCATGCGGCATATCTACCTTGTGCTATCTACACCATGACCCTGCATTCCATTCTGAAATCATTTTGAATAAACAGATGCCTCACACCCTACCAATCATACAAGTTGCATTATTTCATCTTGGCTTGATCTGAAATTAATTTTTCTACAGGATTTTTTTTCTCAGTACCTGTCGAGTCGAATCTTCTTTCTGGCAATCGCCTCTTGGTATCTCCTTTTTCCATCCTGTGAATCATTAGAATCAAATAAGATTTTTAGAAATCCATTTTACAAAACAACAATATAACAACATTAACCATACACAGGAAGTCTGAACAGTCCTGAATTTGGCCTCACCAGCGGTTCAGGTTGTATTCGGGGTAGTGGGCGTGGCCTGCCTTCGTCATCCAGCACCTCAAAAGTCATAAACGCACTGTTAATGTGTCTCAGAGGCTCCTCCCCCTGATACGCCTCTGCGCACACGCCCACCTCCATACTGGTAAAACAAAAGGTACCGGTACATGCTGAAAACAGCTGTGTCGCTTGATGATATCACTTCCTGTCTATAACAACAACAACAAAAAACTCACCTGTTCTTAAAGGTGTTGTTAACGATGGCTTTGAGGATCACGCGGTCTCCAACTTGAGACGGTCCTCTAAAGTGAAACATGTCTATGGTTCTCAGGGTCGGGTGGGCGTGGCATAACCGGCTGAGAAGACACAATATGTAAGAATATCATGGAATATTTTTCATTCAAAGTGTTCATTCAAAAAAAAAAAAAAAAACGTCCCAACTGTGCTTGACTGATGGCCCTTAGTTAGTAACCTAGTGTATCTATCCAATGACGGAAACTTCAAAGCACTTTTGTAAGTCACTCTGGATAAGACCGTCTGCTAAATGCCGACTGGCTGGAGGCTGGAGATCTCGTCACGTGGATGCCCCGCGTGGTCTGCCTGGGATGCGTGTAGTGACTGGAGACGGTTCCACTATTCCACGAAGACGGTCCTGGCCTCGGCCAGTATGAATGCTGATCAATCCCTGCTATCCGCTTTCACCCAAATGAGGATGGGTTCCCCGTTGAGTCTGGTTCCTCTCAAGGTTTCTTCCTATTACCATCTCAGGGAGGTTTTCCTTGCCACTGTCGCCGTCGTCCTCGGCTTGCTTATCAGGGACTATCTTTACATTTTGATTCATGCACATTCACATGGGAACTATCAATATCCGCTGAATTTAATATGCATTTTTTTTATTCACGCACAATGACACCAAAAGCACCTGGAAGACCACAAAAGAGGATGATCACAGAATTCTTTCTTTGATGCAGAAGAAAAAACATCTAGTCGTCGAGACGGGAACATTCTGGAGTATCAATGTTAAAGTCTACAATAAGGAGAAGCCTTCATGATTGTAAAAATCAGAGGGTTTAGATCGAGATGCGGACCTCTGGGACACTCAGGACCTAGATCTGATAGAAGATCATCATGTACTAGGATGACTAGAGGAGAAGAGTATGGAGAAGGAAAGGAAGTGCTCGTCTTTCTAAGCATACCACAAATTAAATATAATTAAACAAGATGGCGGCAGCAGTGTTTGTCATGGGTGTGTGTGTGTGGCTGCCAGCGGAGGAGACTCACTGGTGTTTATTGACGATGTGGCTGCTAATAGAAGTAGCATGATGAATTCTGTACACAGCTCTACGTTCGGCTCAGATTCAGTCAAATGCTGCAAAACTGATGATTCGCGGTACAGAAGAATAATGACTCAAAAGCAACCCAAGGCAAAGAAATGGATTGTTCTTAAAGGGCCGAGTTAATCACCTGACTTCAGCTGAAGACTAAACTGGAGGCGGAAAATCCCACAAATATGAATCAACTGAGCTCATGGAGGAAACTCAGCATGTGTGGTGATGTCTATGGGTTACAGACTTATGAGGCAGTCACTGAACGCAAAGGATTTACGTCCAAATATTAAAAATAATTCTAATATTTATTTTTGTGTTAGTTCATCCAGCTTCTTTTAAGCCAGTGAAAAAAAAAAAAAAGCACTGCCGGTAATTCCTTAATTGTTAATGCAATATGTTGGTTAGACCCCTTAAATTTAAGCTGAAAGTCAGCACATTTTGACTGCTTCATTTCAAATTAAAAAAAAATGAATAAATAACAAAACGTAATGTCTATCGACTGTACTTATGAACCTGACTGTGCAAGTAAGATCCACAATCAGAAATCAGATTAAACAGGACAATCTCTGTAATCTTGACACGCACAACGTCGTAATATAATTTCATAACAGAATTCTTTTCTATTTTATAATGTGTAATATCCTATATATCCTGTTTTATACTGTAAGTTAGTGATTGCGTAAGGTCTCATTTCTGTGTTTTGTTCTTCACTATTAAAGTACAAACCTTGAACTGTTGACCAGCGAGTCATTAACAAATGTGAGTAAATTATTAACCACAGATTCTATGAGTAAATGCTCTACAATAGAAGTTGAACTCCGATAAATTCCTGGTATAAATTCTTCATTATCGGTCAAACTCGTAAAAACATGCTGACCTTTATATGCTGTTCCCTGTACCAATGTCCAGACGTCACAAGACCACCACATGGATTAACATTTTTTTTTTTCACTTTGGTAATGTTTTTTTATGAAAAGTATAAAAACACCACTAACGTCTATAATCATTAATGTGGTCCTCTGTGTGAATGCGTTTATTTAACATTTATGGAAGATGTCTCCAGTGTCAATCTTTGGTAATGCTTTAATATTTGATATTCTTCAGAACTTTTTGAAACTGGACTACCCGGAGGAAACCCACCGAGCACAGCGAAGAACATGCAAAGAACATGCAGGAATCAAAGCGACAGTGCTAACCCTTTACAACAAACGTGCATGGTATACCGTAATAGCATGGCATTATAAACACCTTTGGCGTGATGGTACCTGGCAGCAATGGTGGCTACGTTTTCCATCCACGCCATGATCTGGCCTCCGAACGTGTTCACCTGGTGGTTGGCGTGTGTAGGCAGCACCAGCTCTACGCTCTCTACTCTGGTTTTCTCAGTGGGTACTTCTTCTTCCTCATCCTGGCCTTCTGCAACAAACGCACATATCTCAAACACAAAATAACAGATATGCATGCAAATGCAGTTGTTACGCAAAGTTATTTTTTAAAGTCAGTTTTAGACATATTGGGTCTCCAGTCTGCTTAAACAAGCAAATTTCAATGTTTCTATTGGCTGAGGTTTAATCAACCCAATTAGATCCCCCCCCCCCCCCTACTGTGACCTCATATAAGAAGAGCCGCTCCCCCGGCTTGTTGCTTCTTTGGAAAGTGTGGCTCAGTAGTAGCTAATTTACATAGATCCTGAAATGGTGCATTCAGAAGAGGGAGTTTGGGAGAGGAAAGTGTGAAAAAAAAAAAATGCAATATCTGAGGGATATTTTAGCTGCGGCATAAACACACACACTTTGCGGGGAGCTCTGAAACTGTTTGCTTGTTAAAGATATAGTCAAATATAGGATTTTTCTCTTTTATGACTTTTTGTGTGACAGGAGGAAGGGGTGCCAATAATTTTGAACTCAGCCATTTACAGATTCTGTACCTCTTCCCTGTATGTGAAGCTTGTAACATCAGTTATTGCATGAATTTTTCTGTAATTATTTAACCTGAAGAATGGCAAAACTCACCGGACAAAACACACACACACACACACACACACGCCCATTTCCGTGACATGGGACAGGAAAATGAAGATGACTGAATGTCCTTTCGTGCGTGTTTTTCAAGGAATTGAAACTACCTCTTACCACACACTCCCTCTCTATTGCTCGCCTGGAAAGCGGTGTCATTCAGCAGGTCTTTCATGATCTCGACGTGCAGCAGCCTCATCCTCCTTCTCTCTGCCGCAACGCTGTACTCCAACTTCTCACGGTGTGTGTAAGGGACCAGTTGCTTCAGATGAACCTGAACACACACATATACACACACACACAACATTGATTAACAACTTCTTATCAATCAGTTTTATAAACCACATAATAAAAACACACGTGTCCTGGTGTAAACGTCAGAACTTTCCTGGATGCCATCCTGAGACTAAAACTCTGACTATTTAACCTAAAGGTCTGAATCCCCTGGAAATGAGATAAAGCTACAAAGAACTTTAACATTTTCCTCAGATATGTTGGAGGTTTGCTTAGAAATGACTCAAAACCTCCATGTCTTCCTCCATGTTGCAATACAAAAGAGCATTAGTTATAGCTTCATTAGGATGAAGCTAATTTGCACTAGAACAGCTACTGAGCTTTTAAAGTTAGCTCATCTAGTTCACTTTTCCATCATTTACCACAAAAAAAAATTGAGATTTTTAAATATTACACACGCAAAAAACCCACCCACAATCTACAGTACATTGATATTTTACACAGATTTTACTTTGCTGTATTGATTCTCACTGCAATTTTGTTAGCGTGACTAACACAAAATATTTTTTTAAAAGTCAATTAATGGAATGTAGTGGTAATGTTAGCTAGTTAAAATGATTTTAGCTGTAAACAACAAGCAATATTTTATTCAATTGTTTTGTTTTAGGTTTGTTTTCTGTTCATTTGTTTTCTCCGGGCTCTAACATGAATGCTCAGTTAGCGATCGATGCTAATGGGGGAAATTTTGCTAGTTCCGAGCCTTTTGCTAGCAATTTTCAAACATATCTGAGGAAAACGTTGACATTCCCTACAAGTTCATATCATTTCCGAGAACGCCGGACCTTTGCAGTAAGTTGTTTTAGGGAGATTTATTTTCCCACTCAGTGATTATCTAGGAAATGGTCCATGTTTCTCAGTTGCTAAGCAACAGAAAGTGAACTCCCATATTTATTTATTTATTCATTCAAATGGAACCGAAATACTGGTGATGGATTAACGCAACGGATTTGCATTAGCAAATATATTTGGATAATTTCAGGATGATAGCTTCGCCTCACCTTGTCATTACCTGTGCTCCGAGCCACAAAGGTGGCATACGCCTGGCAGACTTTCCAGTGGCAGTTACTGTACAGGTCCTCACAGCTCACCACTATCCCCACCTTACACACACACACACACAGAATATTTGGCACAAGCATGATTTGGCAGTACAACACTTTTGAGTCATGAACTAACCCAACCTTTTGAATGCTTATCGGGTTTACACCGGCGTTTGATTTGCGCTCTCCAACATGCCTTACATTTTTGTAATCTTCTCATTGTGTAAGTAATTATACAACTGCACAGTTTGTACATGCATCAGTAGAGAAAACTGCACAGATGTTTAGAGCCTTACATTACTTCAGCATTCATAATATATAATTCATAATATTTCAGGGTATTTAGATCGCTCACTCACTCATCACCATCATCATCTACACCGCTTTATCCTGTATAAAGGGTTGAGGGAGGCCTGGAGCCTATCATAGAAGATTTGGGGCACAAGGCAGGGTAGACCCTGGATGTAGTGCAAATCCATCGCGGGGCATACACACACACACACACACACACACACACACACACACACACACACACACACACACACAACGGGCAACTTGGGGAAACCCCATTAGCCTAATCTACATTAGGATTTCATCCACTGGATTGTGGGAGGAAACCGAAGTATCCAGAGGAAACCCACCAGGAATCGAACCCGGACCCTCGAGGTGCAAGGCAACAGTGCTAACCATTAAGCCATCGTGCCGCCTAGTATTAATATATCTGTAGTAAATAATTCAAGCTCAGCGATGAGCCTTGCAGGGTGAAATGTGTATTTTTTTTTTTTTTTACCTCCATGCTTGTGTTGAAAGCTCTGTTGACTTTAGCCTTGATGTTAACCACTTGTCCAACACTAATATAAAAAATAATAATAAATGGATAATATATTTATATCTGCATTTATGATGTGTAAAGTGATACAAATACAATAAAGTGTTTACCTATCCTACATTTACACATTTGTTGATCAAAAAGAATTACTTTTAAACAAAGAAAGGCGAACTATGGAATAAAATTTAATTGTGAGAAATGAATCATTAAAAAAAAGCCAAAACCCACATTCTAACCAAGTACTTTCAGCAAGAATAATTAGGTCATCTTAAAACACACTGTCTCCTTATTTACATTTATTTACAGTTAATTACAATGAATTTGATTAAGTCGCTCACTAACGGTCCGTCGTCAGCTCCGCCAGTCGGGAATTAATTAGTGTTGGTTTACTGATTAGTCTGTTGATAATTAATGGTGTTTGTGGAACTGTCATATAAAAGCAATATCACACCAGAGATCATGCTGTCGTACTGAATATCAGCATCCCAGCCGACACAATCTTGAGTGCTTTAAACAAATGTATATTTTTATATTTATCTTTTTCTTTACCTGATGGTGTGCTCAAAGTGAATGTCATCCACGGAGGCTGTGACACACGAACATCCTGCGTGCCTTTCAGCTGGAACCAGAGGAACACAAAGAGGTACAGCGCATTTACTAAAAGGTCAAACATGGCACTGGGGCATACAGTGCAGAAAATCGCTTCTGTCATGATCCAATACGTATTAATAATACCCAGGGCCAGTATTCTACACATGCAATGCACAGTACTGATATGTGTAGAATGAATCCTATTTAGCCCAAACTGAATATCTATAATCATATGAATAGCTTAAGCATTTGTGGTATTATTAGCAAACTGAATTAGAAATTACTACTGCAGTGGTTTTTGACGGACCAAACTACTAAAACCTAAAGGTGAGACAATAATATCAATGGATTTTTTTTTTATTTATAGATTTTGTTACCTCGTGATAGCTCATTCACTGAAGGAGATTAAACCAAATTAACAATTTCATAGCAAAAATTGGTTAAATTTGCAAATGGCTTATATATATTTTTTTCTTTAGAGAATCAGAATATTTGTACAATCACTTGATTGATGACTGTTTAAGTGATAAAGGAAATATCTATTTATATAAACAATTTGTGTAACATGAAAAATCCCCATAAAACATGTGTCTAAATAAAACAAAAATAAAAAAAATCTGGAAGTCGTTTTTAACATGCAAATATTTCCTAAACCTTTCTGTACGGGCTTATTATTATATTTGAATTGGCAGCACAGAGCTGAAAAGAAGGTGACGCAAGCAAACAGTGACAGATTCCGCAAACAAGAGACGTAAAGTGGCACCGAACACTTTTTAATCAGCGTCGAGTTCACACAGGAGAGCGGTTTGTAAGATGGCCATTGTGCGAGTCGAATACATTTGCATAATGTTGTCTTCAAAAACACTTTCAGTTATGCCTATTTTTAAACAGGAATTTGACTTGTCTACATCTGCATCATATTTATTTCCTATGTTTACAGTTACAAGAAAGCATTTTAGAATTCTTATTTGATCTTTAATTTAATAAGATAAGCCCGAGACGTCTCTCACTCGCCCACTCATTCTCTGTACAGCATTGGTTCCCGACCCTTTTTCCTTGGAGCGCTGCTTGTATTTAAGAAAGGTTGCGCCTGCTTGGCTGACGAATAGAATTCTAACAGATTGCCTTCTTTCAAAAGCACAAATTTGACCAAAAATAATTGACCATTTTTACTCTGGCCTTGCAGGTTAAATTCCAACCTCGGGTCTGTGTGTGTGTGTGTGGAGTTTGCATGTTCTCTCCGTGCTTGGTGAGTTTCCTCATGTATAATTGCTAATATGGTGAAGTTTTTCCTTTGCATATAATTAATAATAAATAAAGTGAAAGAAGAATATAAACATAGGGTATGCAACAATAAAAAAAAATCATTATGATGTTTTCCGACTAATAAGAAATTTTTGGGAAATTGTATGGCCTCCTATAAAGGTTTCAGGGACAAACAACATTATTCAACCACACATACACATACAGTACACTACCAGTCTAAAGTTTGGACACCCAATCTAATACCATGGTGTTTGCTGATGTAAATTTCTTTCTACACTGTACACCAATACTGAAGGTCCAATGTACAAAATACACAAATGATACAATTGATATCGAGATGTGTCTCCTACTTATGCTCTGTAAAGCTTTCATAACAGCTTATGCTCCTTGTTAATTGGTCATTTCTGAGGCTGGTAATTGGTTGTTAATTGGTGATTTTCCTCTGCAGCAGAGCTACAGTACGTTTTGGTCTTGATTTCCTGGGAAGGTCTTCATGAGAGCCAATATGCAATAAATGGACTCGACACAATACTGTTCTTGTATGGTACTTTTGGCTGGTATTGTATGTACAACTAGTTAGATAAAGTCACTTGAAAAGAATTGCAGGACAACCTGAAAGCAGCAGGAATAACAGCCAGACAGCAAACAATAATGGACAAATTCCATCACAGTCCTCTCTGGAAATACACCTCACAACTGAGCTACACTTCCTCTGCTTAAAAACGAAGCAGAGAGCTGCATATCGACAAGCATTTGGACGCAGAACTCAGAACCGATCAGATTTAGAAAAAATGTCCGTTATGTTCGTGCAACGGCTTCTCGCACATCTAGAGTTAAGTGGAATTGCTGAGAGGGATGTTTATATTTAGATCCAGAATGTCACAGCTCGCTCAGGCATCCAAACCTGAATGACCTGTTCTTTCCAAGCGAGCTAATCTTGCACATGCAAAACACTGCTCGAGCGCCAGGATCACTGTACTGTTCATAAACAACGTAAAGTTTCTACTCTTACACATGACCGTTAGATACTCTCACATACGTCTGATTTTCTAAAAGAGCAGCTCTAACAGAAGTGCAGATTCAAAGTAATGTGCAAGTTGTCTTGGGTGTGCTTGCTGTAATGCGTCATCGTTTCCATAGGAACAGTCGTTAGCGGGAACTTGTACAGACAAGGCCTAACAAAAATGCGATTAAATATGCAAACTTTAAAATAATGACGTTTTCTGATAGGAGAGCTGCTGTTACTGTAGGTAAGTGAAAACAGGAATACTATAAATCGTAACGATAAATGCATAAAGAAATTTCTCGTTGTATCTCGTTGATATTCTTTTATTTCTTACTTAAATACTATGCAATTCTCTTAAAACACACACACACACACACACACACAAACACTTTAAACCATATAAGTTGCACTGGACCAAACAGTTATTAAATCACACCGGTCCAAAAGGTGCACAGATGCTATGAATTAGGTTTCACATTTACCAGAGAGGCAGGCAGTGGAGTCCATCCACTTGAGAAGCTGCCCCACGTTCAGCTCCCTGCGATGGTTGGCGTGACAGGGAAGTATGATCTGGCTCATCTTCATCTCTGTGGGGTTGCGATACACTCGTCCGTCCTCCATGACCAGGTCCGGCTCGTCCAGATCGGACATCCTGGAGATCTGAGTGTGGAAGAACATGGTGGGTGAGTGAATCAGCTGGGGGTTCAAGCGTTGTCTGTCATGCATGCTCGTGTGTGGGTTAATTTTACAATGTGGGAGGATTTTATTACAAGTCCAAAGTGTTATTCAGCTTGGGAATGCGCACATGGGATTGGGATTGAGCCCAGCTGGAAAGGAGGGTTGGAAATGCAATTTCTCATAGGTGCATGTGTGAACATGTGGTGCTGTTCTTGTTTCCTCTCTCTCTCTCTCTCTCACACACACACACACACACACACACACACTACCTCTGGCATGTTTTGGAAGCATAGTGCCACGCATGCATTAAAAAAAAACGAATCCCACCAATAATAATAAAAACAACAATAATGCACTCTTTAACCATAACAGATCACAAACTCTAAATAGACTTCAATGTAAACAGATCGATGACGTCACTCACGCCTTGAAGTACTGCGGCATTTTAATCTTACCTTCCACAACGCTTTCTCACCCTTATGTCAGATTATATTATTATTGTTGTTGTTGTTACCATAAATTCCCGCGAGATTTGATTCAAAATTTGAACGAGAAAAAATACAAAGATTTTTTTTTTTTAAACGTCTTTTCTAAGAACCGCACGAGCTCAATGGAACTCTGAATGTTAGAAAGCGTAAGGCCACGCCCATTGTGCTTTGAAGTATGTTAGCCCCGCCCATTGGATGGTATTGGTGGACTTTTTGGAAAGCGGTCCCAAATATATGAAAAAAAAAAGCCCCGGATGTAAGTCGTTGCGCTCGATAGCATCGCTGTTGCCAGGTCCGTTTTATTCACACGGAGTTTTACGTACAGTATCTCAGGGTGAATCTCTAATATTATAACTATCTCTTACGCATGCACTGTACTGCCTACAAAACAACGTCAATCATTTTACAAGCGAGTGCTTTTATTTATTTAGTTACTTAGTTAAGTTGGTTAGTTAGTTAATTTTTTATTTAACCAAAAGTTTTGATGACAGGTTTGTTTATAATCTACTGTATTATACAAAAACTGTTTTTAAACTTTGAAAACCAATATAATAAATGAATGCAAATTATTTCTGTTCATTATTCATTTGAATCAGTTTTTGTCAAGAAACCTGGCAACACTAACAACACCAAAAAATAAAGTTAGGATATTTGTATTTCTGTAAACACATTAAATGTGCAATAAGTGAAGTTATTACTTGAAGAATAAATCTCGAAATAACTTTATACATATCCATGTGTATCATTCTGAAATTTTTTTTAATAGAATGTGAATGAGCTGTTACTATAGAAACCATTAGAACAATCAGATTCTATCAGAATCAGATTCAGATCACACACACACACACACACACACACACACACACACTATATGAACAAAAGTATTTGGCCAAACTTGCATGACATTGTACCCAAATACTGTAAATACGCTTCAATATGGAGTCGGTCTCCCAGTTGGTTTTTACAGTTATAACAGCTTCCACTCTTCTTGGAAGCCCGTCCACAAGACTTCTGGGTGTTTCTGTGGGAATTCGCGTCCATTCATTCTGTAGAGCATTTATGAGGTGAGGCGCTGATGTTGGACGAGAAGGCCTGGCTCACAATCTCCCCTCCAGTTCACGTCAAAGGTGCTCGATGGGGTTGAGGTCAGGGCTCTGTGTTCGGGTCGGTCAAGTTCTTGCACACCGAACTCATCAAACCATGTCTTTATAGTCCTTGCTTTGTGCACTGGGGCTCTGTCATATTGGAGTAGAAAAGGGCCTTCCACAAACTGTTGCCACAAAGTTTAGTAAAGTATAGCATTGTATAAGATGTCTTGGTATGCTGAAGCCTTAAGACTGTTCTTCACTGGGGATAAAGGGCCGGATTGAAACACCTGAATTAAATAATTAACAGGTTTGGACAAATACTTTTGTCCATAAAGTACAGTCGTGGCCAAAAGTTTTGAGAATTACATAAATATTGGACATTGGAAAAGTTGCTGCTTAAGTTTTTATAATAGCACTTTGCATATACTCCAGAATGTTATGAAGAGTGATCAGATGAATTGCATAGTCCTTCTTTGCCATGAAAATTAACTTAATCCCGAAAAAAAAAACATTCCACGGCATTTCATTGCTGTCATTAAAGGACCTGCTGAGATCATTTCAGTAATCGTCTTGTTAACTCAGGTGAGAATGTTGACGAGCACAAGGCTGGAGATCATTATGTCAGGCTGATTGGGTTAGAATGGCAGACTTGACATGTTAAAAGGAGGGTGAAGCTTGAAATCATTGTTCTTTCATTGTTAACCATGGTGACCTGCAAAGAAACGCGTGCAGCCATCATTGCGTTGCATAAAAATGGCTTCACAGGCAAGGATAGTGTGGCTACTAAGATTACACCTAAATCAACAATTTATAGGATCATCAAGAACTTCAAGGAAAGAGGTTCAATTCTTGTTAAGAAGGCTTCAGGGCGTCCAAGAAAGTCCAGCAAGCGCCAGGATCGTCTCCTAAAGAGGATTCAGCTGTGGGATCGGAGTGCCACCAGTGCAGAGGCTGCTCAGGAATGGCAGCAGGCAGGTGTGCGCGCATCTGCACACACAGTGAGGCCAAGAGTTTTGGAAGATGGCCTGGTGTCAAGAAGGGCAGCAAAGAAGCCACTTCTCTCCAAAAAAATCATCAGGGACAGATTGATCTTCTTCAAAAAAGTATGGCGAATGGACTGCTGAGGACTGGGGCAAAGTCATATTCTCGGATGAAGCCTCTGTCCGATTGTTTGGGGCATCTGGAAAAAGGCTTGTCCGGAGAAGAAAAGGTGAGCGCTACCATCAGTCCTGTGTCATGCCAACAGTAAAGCATCCTGAGACCATTCATGTGTGGGGTTGCTTCTCATCCAAGGGAGTGGGCTCACTCACAATTTTGCCCCAAAACACAGCCATGAATAAAGAATGGTACCAAAACACCCTCCAACAGCAACTTCTTCCAACAGTCCAACAACAGTTTGGTGAAGAACAATGCATTTTCCAGCACGATGGAGCACCGTGCCATAAGGCAAAAGTGAGAACTAAGTGGCTCGGGGACTAAAACATTGAAATTTTGGGTCCATGACCTGGAAACTCCCCAGATCTTAATCCCATTGAGAACTTGTGGTCAGTCCTCAAGAGGCGGGTGGACAAACAAAAACCCACTAATTCTGACAAACTCCAAGAAGTGATTATGAAAGAATGGGTTGCTATCAGTCAGGATTTGGCCCAGAAGTTGATTGAGAGCAGCCCAGTCGAATTGCAGAGGTCCTGAAAAAGAAGCGCCAACACTGCAAATACTGACTCTTTGCATAAATGTCATGTAATTGTCGATAAAAGCCTTTGGAACGTATGAAGTGCCTGTAATTATATTTCAGTACATCACGGAAACAACTGAAACAAAGATCTAAAAGCAGTTTAGCAGCAAACTTTGTGAAAACTAATATTTGTGTCATTCTCAAAACCTTTCGCCATATTATCATTCCTGTATTTACAAAGTGATGTGGTGAGCTTAGCTTAGATTTGACAGCAGGTGGCATTGTGGGGCAGGAAATGTTTCTCTCCCTCACACACACACACACACACAGAGAATAATAAATGTGCTACATTCATATTGCACATACACAATCACACATTTTGATTTTAATATTTTGTTGTCAATTTTCTTGTTTAATCATTATATCCAAAATAAAAATGATCTGAGATGTTTCATTATCCATATTCTTAACATGGAACAAACCAAGAACACCTAAAAGCTGCTTTGCAGAATTCTTTGCTACGAACCAAATTAAAAAAAAAAAAAAAAAAAGATTACTATGCATTAGCACATTCGTTTCATCAACTAAAATCCAATTCTTCATATTTAATGAAATACTTTCATAAACAGTATTATATTTCCGTTCTCGTGCACAATGCCAATCTTCGGTCCTCTTCTTTTTTTTTTTTTTTTGCATAACAGATTCATTCAGTTTGCAACTCGCGTCCCGATTGGTAGCGCCCTTTGTCAGTCACGTGGTGTCCGTCGAGCTCCTCCCACCGCTCGCGCTCTGACTCGCAGCCGTTGCCTAGGAGCGCGTGAGAGCGCAGTCATGTTCCCTAAAGGGAAAAGCGCGGCGGTGCCGTCGGACGGCCAGGCTCGGGAAAAGTAAGCGATGAGACTCTTTCTTTTCATCTTATTCGTTTAAGGGTCGAGGAAATATCTTGCCGCGGTTCTGGTGGCTCGTTGTGTCCGGCTGGTTAAAGCTTAATAGTGCTGGAAAGTGAATTAAAGCGCGAGTGTGGCGGTGTGTTTGGGTAGCCTCAGCTCTACCTGGGCTACTGCGCACTAGCGTACTAACTAGTGTGGGGAGAGTAGTGCGCATGCGTAGGTAGGGCTCTGCTTTAACCATACTGGTTAGTAGTGTAGTGTAAGTGCGGTTATCAAGCTCGACACACAGAGGAATGGGGTTTTTATTTTTTTTAAAAGATTATTTTTAATTGTTGAATTGAATCCTTGTACGATATGAGCATAAACCCTTTATGATTTTAAGCATATTTTACAAAGCTATGTTTGATATAATACAAACATGTGGTTTATTATTAATTATATAGCTTATTAATTGGAAAATTCTATTAACTGCAAAAGAGCCATTTCAGCATTATTGCAAAGACATGATTGTACAAAATCAAAGAGAGACTTCATATACACATACTCACTCTGTTTGTATTGTTCATGATTCTGGATCCTTTGTTTAAAAAATTTGTTTGTTTGTTTGTTTGTTTTTTATTTTACACTAAATTGAAAAGTGCAATAAAATGATTGTTGTTAAATCTGTTTGAATGCATTTTTTTTTTTTTTTGTGCACGGGTTATAAAGACGTTTGACAAATTCAGTCCGATATTTATTTTAAACTCTTTCGCAGGTTGGCGTTGTATGTCTATGAGTACCTGTTACACGTTGGAGCTCAGAAATCAGCACAGACCTTCTTATCAGAGGTAACGTTCACCTTTCTGTTTTCCAAACGTCAAAAACTTTTTTTTTAAATGTTTCATCTAAACGTTTTGTGAAATATTCAGTATGCCTGTACGTCATTGTCTATTCTAATGACCCCTGAAGCTTTTAACCAGGGTATCTCAATGAAGTCATGGGATGTCTTCATTGTAATCACAGGGGGTGGGACTTCTTTAATTGATTGACAATCGGTTTGCTCTGACTCCAAAAAAAAAAAAAAAAAAAATTTTTTCTTTCCGTGTTATCAGTTTCACTCTTATCAGTTTCATTAAGGTAAGACATCATGTTCCAATTGTTACTATTATATTATGATAATATTTCTTTAATAAAATACGATAAATATTTACATAGGCTATATTTCCAGTGCGTGGTGATGTTGTGTATTGTTTGCTTTAAATAATTACTCACGCTAATTAAGCAATAGCGTCATCACTATTACTTTTTTTTTTTTTTTTTTTTTACGATTAACCGAAATGGATAAGAGTACCACACGTATGTCTTTATTGTTCCCAGGGACTTTTATTAACAACTTGTTAGTCCTGATCCTTAGCTCTTCTCTGGGCGTGCACGTGTGCTTTCTGTGGTCGACCCGCCTGTGATTACGTCAAGACGTCAAGCTCGTGTGATAAGAGGGGGGGGGGGATGGAAAGGACGACACCAACACAAGCTTTAAGAAAAAGAAAGAAAAAAAGTAGAATAAAGTTGTTTGATGAGATTCGAGAACGCATTTCTCGGTGAAAGCGACAGTTTTGACGCAAACTTTAAACACTTGTGTAACTTAAGTATATGTGTGTTGTATGTATGTATGTATATTATATATAGAGCACAAACTTTGCTGAGAATGCTTCCTGCTTGAGTAGCATATCTCCTGAACTGGACTTTGGAAGACTTAAATAAATATATCTAAATAATAAATCCGCTCCTCTGTTGTGATTTGTGTTGTCAATGTCAACTATCCTGTATACGGCACTATATCTTGCAAGAAAGTTCACTCCATTGTCTTTTCTTTTTATTATTTTTGTTTTTCAGATCAGATGGGAAAAGAACATAACGCTTGGTGAACCTCCAGGCTTTCTCCACTCCTGGTGGTGGTACGTCCGTTTCTCTTGTCAAAACAACATTACGACTTCGCGCTTTCATTATTACTCTTTAAAAATGTTTTATCTTGCGTGAAGCTAATTTAGCGTACGCTGTATCACCTCCGCTATGGTATTCCTGGAGAATCCAGGAACAGTTTAATCGAGTACGCCTATGAGAGTTTCCGATGTGCACAAATAAAACCAGGCGATGGAGCTGAATCAGCATCATTCAGCTAAAAGCGGCCCAATGGCACACGCAGTTCATCTCCGTTTGTTAAGAAGTACAGTTATATTAGTGATGTATCGTTCATGACGTAGCTGTAAATGATGATAACGGCCTCACTTTGTGTTTTTAGCGTGTTCTGGGATCTCTATTGTGCTGCGCCGGAGAGAAGGGACAACTGCGAACACTCCAGTGAAGCCAAGGCTTTCCATGACTACGTGAGTGCTTTGCAACTTTCCGTTCGGCCACCATGACATTCTTAACCACTGTTCGGAAATACATGCGGTCGAAAGCTTGTTTAAGTCTTGATTCCGATCGGTTAGAACTCTGACTGTAGTGTCGGTCTATTTAAAACGTGTGATCATTGGCATGGGGAAGTTTTCTTTAACGAGACAAATTAGTCTCCAATGTTCTGTATTTGACCTTAGTCTGCACACAGTTCTCAGAGCTCTTGCAAAGTATCTGTGTGTGTGTGTGAGTGTGTGTGTGTGTGTGTGTGTGTGAGTGTGTGAATGCCCCTGATGAAACACCCCTCGGAAAACGCATTGCCTCTGTTTCACTCCTCCTTCAAAACGACTTTTTTTCCGTGTCTATGTAAATGAGATGCTGCTGAGCCACGCCCCTCCAGAGAGCAGCACAGCTGACGAACAAGCACACTGGAGGGGCTCGTATTATACGAGGTCACATTAGGTGGGAAGTCTAATAGGCTTGTTTAAATCTGTACAATACAAGCATTTTTGTTTTTAAAGTATAACGACAGACGTTTAAAAATGCAAAGTTCTCATTAGTGGTGTCCAGTTTGCAGTTTACATTTTTGTTTGTTTCATTTGTGTGTGAATCTTTTGTTTGTTTGTTTGTTTGTTTGTTTTATCATACGAGTATTTCTCCAGATCATTTATGAGTAAACAAGAGTAACTCTGGCTCGTTAGTGCAGTCTAAGGAGCAGATTCTACCTTACTATTTTACTGTAGGAGGAGTCGTGAGTGGTTTAAACATGTAAAAGCAGTTAATACACAATGAGGTAATAAAAGTAGCAGTTGTGCGTGTTTAGTGTCGGCCTCATACAAGAGATTTACATCTCATCAGCGCTTACACCTGTTTACAAAGTCTGAGACGCATTCTATATCCCAAGTGTGGATGCATCCGCCTCGAAACCGCATTTGACAACCAAAACATATTGTGACGTCTCAAACACACACACACACACACACACACACACACTACACACACTCCGAAGTTTGCAGCATCACAAGAAATTAAAAACAGCATGCAAAATCTGTGCAACCGTCTTTTGCATACGACAACTGAAAACAAGAAAGAATACAAACACACAGACGATTTGCATGCGACTTCCAGCACTGTGATCCGGCTTCGATCCGGGTCCGGTGCGGTTTCAACACGACTAACTGGAGCTGCGTTACATTACACGATTTTAACCGCACGGGTTTGCGGTTTTAAAGAGGATCCGAACGGAATGACCAAGCGTGCACCGTTTGCGATGGGTGTCGCCGAACTATTCTAAGAAACGTGGAAGAGAAAGTTATGTTTTCAGTTTCGCTCTCGTTAAACGACGTCTAAAAAGCCGAAACTGTACGTCCTGTGGTTGTAGAGGATTTTTCTCCAGAACGTATGAGGTTTGCAGATTTTTTACGACGGATTCTGATGAGTCAAAGGAAATGAAACTGTCACAATAACATGAATGGTACTGTATTGTTAGGCTACTAAATAAATAAAAGGTAATAAATGTGTAAGAGAAAAATGTTTTTAAAAAAAAATAGGAAATGAAAATGTTATTGTGTATGAAATGCAGCAAAAATGCACCTGGTTATTATTAAATATATTAGTGTATTAAATTCTAAATTAAAATGCCTTTTTTTTTTTTATTATTAACAGAAAAAAGTTTTTTTTTTTCTTCTTCTTTTTTTTTTTACTTGAAGGGTGCAAAAGTCAATTTTAATCACAAATTCATAATTCCACAAATGGATGAAGCGAGCAGAACTTCAGAGAAAACGGTTTATTCTCGCATTCCTGGCTCGAAGGACCCGAGGTTCATATCACGGTACAGCAGAGAGCCCCAGAGGTTTCCCAGATAAGCCCCGGCCCGAGTTTATATCTCGGGGTTTAAACTGCACGTAAAAAGCTTCTGTACAGAATTTAAGCTCGTCTCGCTTTAAGGCAGCGCAGCCGAGCCGGATACAGACATCTGTCTGTGTGGAAATTATAGCTGCATCGTATTTCTTCACATCTAACACCGTGGCGGCGTTCAAACCACGAGAGCGAGGAACAAGGCATCGTGAAAATAACGACAAAACCGGGCGTGGCCTCAAAGCTGTAGATACAGGGCGACGTTAGCGGGAGCGGTTGTGGGTTTGTAAAACGTGTCATCTTTAATTGTGCACAGAAAAAGAAAAATAGGTTTTGATATAAGAACAGGCAATGCAACCACGCGTGATGTCCATGTAAAGCGAAATTTGGCGTTATAGATTTTAAAAAATGGATACGTTTTGTTTCTAGCTTATTGATTTATTTGGTGGGTTAATTTCTTTCCTTTAGTCTAGTCTGGTCATCCTTGATTAATCTTGCGTTTTTCAAGGCTTGTATAAACACCCACAATGATTGCTATCCGCGAAAGGACGTGTTCACGCTAATCAAGCTTCAGATCTGCAGTATCATTAGCGCGTCTTTTATATGTATTTTATAACATTCGGTTTAACCAAGTTTTTTTTTTTTTTTTTTTTTGCTCGATGCTTATTAAAAACGTTGGCGTTGGTTAAACGAGTAAAACCTGTTAGATAAAGTATCCATAAACATTTAAATGAGCGTATCTGGCTACTGTCAGAAAACGAATCCACACCTTCTGGTGGCCAATCAGCATCCAGAAGCGACGGAGAAGCTTTCCCGGAACGAAAGAGGCGATGCAGGCACCTCGGCGTCTCTGTATCATTATTTAATAAACTCTGTGATTTTTTTTTTTTTAATTTATTTTCATTTTTTCCTTCTTCTTCCTCAGGCAGCCGTGGCCCTTTAAGCCAGAAATAGCTGTTGGAGTGTTGGATGGGGAGTCGCGTGGGGGAGGGGAGCCGCGAGGCCTGATAATGGCGAGGTTAGCTCAAGCGTTTTAGCTCTTTAACCCTGGCGAAGCAAGAAAGGAGGGGCATCGAGACCCCCTGTACAACCTCCTCTCTCATTCAGGGCAATAACTGGGTGCAGGGATCAGTACAGCAGAGGAGGAGTTAATTATTATTTAATTAGTTAATATACATCGTTTATGTATATATATACACACACACACAGACATCCAGGAAGTAAATAGACACTTTTAGATTCATGAGCAAATGTACACACCAAGATGTGTTGCTGTAATTATGACTAGATTAGATTGGAGGAGAATAGACGTCTGATTGTTTGAGAGAGCTGGAGTGTCGGTCAAGTCTGAGGACGGGCCGTCTCGGAGACGCACAGCTAGGAATGTTGAAATCTTGAACAGTCTTCCTCTTGTTAACAGAATAATAGTTTTTTTTTTTTTTTTTTTTAGAAAAGGGAACGAAGAAAACATCAACGCTGAAAGAACAGACGAGTTGTTCGTGTTAAAGCCGCTGAAGGAAAGTCAACATCAAGTGTTAATCATGCGTTAATAACTAAACCTGAACCGCTCAGACATTTAACACATTCCGGTGCGATACATTACATCCTGGACCCGCAAAAAAGTGTTTACTTTTTTGCACGCCTATGCCACTTAATGCTAACCTAAAGAGCCGGTGTTTGTCGTGTCCTGTTTCCGCCGGACGTCTAAGCGTTCACGGTTTTTTAGACTTTCCACACCATCAGCTATTGTACAGCGATCGATTTTTCGTCTCGGCTCTCGGGTAACGCGAGGTCCGGTGTGTGTGAGTGTGTTCAGGAACGATCTGTGTAAACACACGATTTAATGGCCTCGATCAATCAAAGTTCTGAGCGAGATGACACACAGGAAGTCCGTGTGTGGGGTCTCGAGAGATTCATCACTCTATTTTTATCTGTGTTTGTGCGGTGACATCAGAGATACGCCACGGCTGTGAAAGGCTTAACCCTTACGGAGCTTCTGTTTGTGTGAGTGTGTGTCTGTGCCTGTCTGTGTGAGTGTGTGTGTTTTGGGGGTGTGTTTGTCTGTCCTGCTGAGTCTCTGTGGTGTGTGTGTGTGTGTGTGTGTGTGTGTGTGTGTGTGTGTGTGTGTGTGTGTGTGTGTGTGGTAGGGACATCAGGACGCGATAAGACTTTTTCAGCCCCTGAAATTCAGTTTGTTTTAAAGATGGCTAAACACCAGACTGACACAGTCACATGATCCCACTTGATCACTGTTGCCATGGTAACTTTTGTAAATTGTTTTGGTTGTTTGTCGGTGTGAATTAACTGTTTTTTGTTATTGTGGGTGTGTATCAGCTGTTTTTTCTGTTGTGGTGTGTGGGTGTGCGTCTGCCTTTTTGGTGGTGTTTGTGGGTGTTTATCGACTGTTTTGTTGGTGTGCATCGGCTGTTTTGTTGTGTGAGGTGTGTATCGACTGTTGTTGTTGTGGTGTGTATTGGCTGTTTCCGTTGAGGTTTGTCGTGTGTATCAATTGTTTTCTGTTGTTGTCTGTGGGTGTGAATCAGCCTTTTTGTTGTTGTTGTTTGTGGGTGTGTATCGGCTGTTTCCGTTTGTTGTTGTTTGTAGCTGTGTATCGGCTGTTTTGTTGTTGTTGTCCGTGGGTGTGTATCGGCTGTTTCCGTTTGTTGTTGTTTGTAGCTGTGTATCGGCTGTTTTGTTGTTGTGGTTCGTGGGTGTGTCTCGGCTGTTTTGTTGTTGTGGTTCGTGGGTGCGTATTGGCTGTTTTGTTGTTGTTCGGCTGTGTTCGCTGTTCGTTGTGGTGTTCGTGGCTGTGTATCGGCTGTTTCCGTTTGTTGGTGTTGTTCGTGGCTGTGTATCGGCTGTTTTGTTGGTGTTGTGCGTGGGTGCGAGTTGTTTCCAATGTTGTGTGTAATAGTGTATCGACTTTTTTTTCTGAGAAGTTGCTGAATCTAGTTGTTTGATTTATTTTATTTTATTTTTTTGCAGTACAGCATGAATCAGATCACACTGCTTCTGTGTGTGGGTTTAGTTCGGGTTCTCAGGTCTCCTCCATCCTCTGAAAAACATGACAGTAGGTAGTTTGGCGAGTCTAAATTTTCCCCCTAGGTGTGACTGAATGTGTGAATGTGTGTGTAAATGTGTTGTGTGTGTGTGTGTGTGCGCGCGCGCGCGCCTGACCCCTGTGATGAACCGGCTTCCCAGAAGTCATGGCGAGTCAAAAGATTTCGAGATGGGAGTGATGATGATAAACTTCAACTACATTTGCTTTGTAACTTCAGCGCGAAGCTAAAATATAAAACATAAATACAGGATACTGAATACGATCGGTCCGATAGTGCGTGGCGAGGCGGCACGCTGACGTCCGGCTCTGATCTACGGCGTAAACAGGACGCTTTCAGAAAGACCGTGTTGATGTTGTACTGTATCTTGTGCGCAGGTTCACTCTGCTCTGCCAGCAGAGTCTGGGGATTAGTGAGGGAATGGAGAGAAGAGGAAGGAAGTGAGGCGAGAGAGTGTGAGAGAGAGAGAGAGAGAGAGAGAGAGAGAGAGAAAGAGTGTTACTGGAGGGCAGAGAGCAGGAGAAAGGACGATGGGGGAAGGGTTGCTCAGATGAGCAGTTTTCTCTTTTTTTCTTTTCTTTTTTTTTTTTTGTCTGTGCATGCTGCGCATAAACAAAACAATATGCAATGTGATGTGCAGCTATGATGATGTTTTTTTTTTTTTTTTTTTTTAAAGAGCCATAATGCATGATCAGGGAAGTGTGTGTGTACATGTTTGGGGTTGTGTGTGTTTAGGGTTGGGTTAATTATCTCGCTCACTGATAAGGGCACTCTTGGCTCAACATGCCAATTGTGTGACTGCGCATTCAGTCGTCTATGTCTTAACTCTTAACTATTCCAGGAATTTCCTTCATTCTTCTCTCTCTCTCTCTCTCTTTTTTTTAAATGAACAGCTCTGCTGTTGTTTTCCAAGCCGAGATAGAGGTGGAGGTAGAGGTGGAGGGTGTGTGTACGTGAGCGGTGGAGGGAAGGAGGGGAGCTTGGAGAAAAAGAGAGAGAGAGAGAGAGAGAGAGCGAGCGCTCGAGTCTGTAGGGGGTTGGAATGCTGCGCTGCGCTCTCGAAGGCCAGGCCGAGGATTAGAGAGCCAACGATTTGCCCAAATTCCTCATGATATTGTGGAGCTTCAGGGGGAAACGTCTCGACCATCGCTCGGAGAAAGTGAGAGATGGATGTTCTGTTCCTCTCGTGCTTCTTCACAATAGATTCGTTTGGTTTACATTCCACAATCTAATCTCCACTTTCCCCAAAAAGTCCCTGGAGTACCGTTTCACTAAACCCTTCGTCTTACACGTTTGCATAAAAATAAATAAATAAATAAAAGTTACATTGCAGACGTAGCTGTAATTCATTCATTAATTGGTGTCATGATCCCTGGGATTGTGCTCTTTTTTTTTTTTTCTTCTTCTTTTTCCTTTTGGCTCCGCCCCCAAGCCCGTGTTGTATGCCTGCAGCATTTCGGTGCTGAGGTTCGAGATTTAGCAGGAACCCGGAGCTCAGGGTTTTTACTTGATGAGTCTGTTCCAACAGGCGTGTGCAGATGTGATCGCTGGCTGTTAACTGCGGGTCACACCGTACACCGTGAGCCGAGCGCGAGAGAATTTCATCTCCCCCTTCCTCACTTGTGTGTGATATGGTTGCCGTGGTAACGCTGTGATTCTGGGATGTGCTCTGACTGGTCTTTGTTGGAAGTGTGAGTGCACGCTCCGTTTAATCACTGGACTGGACTGGTCTAGACTGGTTTATCAACCAGCCTGGAATGGATTCTGAGCTCGACTGGTTTCTGGACTGGATTGTGCTCGATTTGTTAGACTAGATTAGCTTCTACACTGTACCGGTTAGACTGGTTTTCTGGAGTGAATTGGACTGGACTGGTTTACTTTCTGAACTGAACTGGTTTCTGAACTAGACTAAACTGGTTTCTGGAATGGACCCAGCTTGTGTGGTATTAAATGGACTTTATTTTTGGACTGTATTGAGTGGGGTGTTTCTGATTGGTTTATGGTCTGGATCAGTTTCTAAACTGGACAAATTCTGATATAGCCTTGACTGGCTTTAGGAATGGACCCAAATGGTCTATTCTGTCCTGGGTTTGTCTTATGTGGACTGATTTCTGTGTGGATTGTTTTTCTGGACTGGACTGAAACAGCTTATGAACCAAACTGGTTTCTACAATGGACCCAACTGGTCTGGTCTGGTCTTAAATGGACTGTTTTTTTGGGATTGGATTAGAATGTTTCAGATTGGTTTCTGGTCTGAATTGCTTTCTATACTGGAATAGTTTCTGAGCTGGACTGGTTTCTGGACTAGACTGGACTGGTTACTGGCATAAACCCAACTGGTCTGATCTTAAATGGACTTATTTTAGGACTGTACTGGATGGACTGGTTTCTGAGCTGGGCTAGTCCCACTATAGACTAGACGCGTTTCTGGAATGGAGTCAATTGGTCTGTTCAGGCCTAGGTTGGTCATATAGAGACTGGTTTCTGGTCTGGATTTATTTCTAGACTGAAAGGATTAGCTTCTGAACTAGACTGGGCTTGTTTTCTGGACTGGACCTGACTGGTTTGGTCTAGTCTTAGATGGATGGATTTAAGGACTGAATTAGAATGTTTCAGACTAGTTTTTAGTCTGCATTGTTTTCTAAACTGGATTAGTTTCTGCATTGGACTGGTGCCAGTATACACTAGACTGGTTTCTGGAATGGCCCCAACTGGACTGGTTTGGTCTAGGACTGAACTTCTGTGAAAAACAGCATCTCATCACATGCCACTGGTAGTTGGAAAAAACAAACAAACAAACAAAAAAACTATATACAGTTTATCTGAGAAGTTTGGTTAGGTTTGTTTTTGTTTGTGTGTCCAGTAATGCGCTGCTGTATGGCAGAGTTCGACTCGTCTGTTCTAAACAAGTTTTATATCATCAACTTCAAACCCATCCGCAGTAA
>CM059231.1:12290321-12295321 GCA_030347435.1 Clarias fuscus
ACTTTAATGAACTGATGATACAGAGGCCACACCTCCTTTACTTACGGCACATAGATAGAAAGGCCACACCTTCCTTACTGTAACTGACAGGCAAAGATATCTTTCTTAAGAGCGAGTAACCCAGAGGCACTGCTTCCGTTACCGTCACTGCTAAAAAAGAAAAAAGAAAAAGAAAGACATCTTGCAAGTGAAATATTCTTGAATTTAGACAAAGCTATCTATAATTTCCTAAAATAGATTTACAGCAAGCCGAATATAATTATGCTTATTTCTTGTCAAATGGCAGATATTTTGCTAATATTTAGGATTAAAAAAAATGTTTGCACTTGGAGGCCACGCCTCCTTTACTGTACAGATGGACAGAAAGACCACGCCTACTTTATGATGACTGATTGACATAGACACTACACTTGCTTTCCTATGACAGACGGGTGATGAAGCCACACGTCCCTTTTAAGAATGGTAGACACAGAGGCCACGCCTCCTTTTCTGGGGTAGATGGACAGAAATTCAATGCCTTCTTCAATAGACTGATGAACACGGGCCACACCTCCTTTAGTATGACTGACGGGCAAGGAAGTCGCACATCCTTCATTCTTTAAGAACGATTGCTCCATAGGCACCGCCTCCTTTACCGTCTCTGATGGACGCAGAGGCCACGCCTCCTTTACTGTAACAGATGGACCGAAAGGCCATGCCTTTCTTTTCTCTTGGCGAAGGAGGCGTGTCGCCTTTCCATCAGTCAGACTGCCAGGTTAACAGGTTACAGTTTTACTGGAACAGGTGCAAAGACCACGCCTCCTTCATTAAGATCGACAGTGCCAAAGGCCACACCTCCTTTATCGATTTCTCTCTCCTAAATAGTTTTTCAACGCTAACACGCCTGCTGAGACGCCATTAGCCGTGTAGAATTAAATATATTATTTCACTCGCACCAGGTGCACACGATTCTTATTTACTGCACGCCTGATGTAAAGTGAGACATTCTCCTCTCTCGGCGTCTTGTTGCCGTTCAGCTGGATCTCGTCAGATGAGCGGTGGACACGGATATGGAGCGTCTGGATGAACAGCACTTGCAGAAATCTCTCTCGCGCGCTATCGCTTTGTTTAGCTCTGGCATTCTTCATTTCCTTCTCTCTTTTTTTTTTGTCTCGTCTGTCCTCACTGCCTACTTGCTGCCCCATTTCCATTTCCTGACCCCAAGATAGCCAGTTTTGATGTTTTTTTTTTTTTTTTTTTTTGCTTCGTTCTATAAGGTCAAAGGTGAACATATATATATATATATATATATATATGTGTGTGTGTGTATATATGTATGTATATACACGAAGGAGACCATCACTAACTCGACAAAGCCAGGCAGATAGATGGATACCGGCCCGCGCTTTCCCATTTCTGCTGGCAGCAGTAGCAGTCAGTAGAGAGACGTTACTCTCCGAGCTGGTAAACCACAGAGCGTGGGCATGGCCCGAGCAGGAAATGGAGACTGCCTGGCTTGTTTAGACTGCTTCTGGTGGTGCCGAGTGGCCCTGGGCCATGAGCTCGCTCTTCCTCACTCCATAGGGGTTTGTGATGGTCTGATAAGAGTGATTGATTCAGGAAGCGAGAGAGAGGGAGAGAGTTGTGTTTTTTCCCCCCAAGAAGGATGGAGGCTTTTTACTCCTGCTGTTCTCTGGGAGACTTTACAAGCTGATAACATGAGACTTCTGTTTTGTGAGGCGGAGGTTCTCCAGGGGGTTTATTGCAAGGATCTGCTCTGTATTCTCGTGTATTCTCATGCAGATGCAATGCCTTTTCATGTCACTCTGTGTTTCTTTTGTTCAAATAAAGTCTGTGTGGGGTTTTTCTTTTAGATGCAATGTAAAATTATTTGGAGTCTTGAGCAGGAAATCAGATAAGAAGCCTTTTTTTTTTTTTTTTCTCACAAGTGGTCTCAATGGCTTAGCTGGCCATAGCTCTAGCCATAGAGCTTTTTTTCTCTTAAAGATAGCAAAGTGTATATATATATATATATATATATATATATATATATATTTTTTTTTTTTTTTTTTTTTTGCATGTACCTTTCTTTTATTTGTCTATAACATATATTTTGAAGGATTAGAAAACTGGTATAATAAGTATTGGTTATTGTTTCCCACCTCAGGGTCTGTGTTCATGGAGTTTGCATGCTCTCCCTGTGCTTGGTGGGCTTCCTCCAGGTACTCCAGTTTCCTCCCACAGTCAAAAGACATGCAGATTAGACTAATTGCCATTCCAATTCCAAAATTGCCCGTAGTGTGTGAATGCGCATGTGAATGGTGATAGGAGGTCCTACCACGGTCGTAATATGGGAATAAAATAATCACCACTGGCCTCCACCATATCTAGTTGGACAACAGCGATTCCTAAATAGAGGGATGGATAATAGTTATTAACTTGAATTCTCCCTTAACCTTCATGAAAAGAGTTTGTAGTGTCAGAGTTAGCGCTGTAACTTTTAAATATTGTTATTAAAACGATAAGCTGTGTATTAATCAAGAAGAAATCCAGATAAAGGAAAAAGACTTTTGACCATATATATATATAAATTTTTTTTTTTTTTTTTTTTTTTCCCTCAAAGTGCTGTGGTGTAATGGGAATAAAACACCGTGGGATGCTGCGATTGGAAAATAATCATCTTCAAGTTCTCACTTCATTATCACACCGTTTTGTAGCTCCTACACCAGCACAACAGAGAGTTTTATTCCCTGCGTGAATGCACCAAATGGACAAAGAGGGAAAAATTTTAACCTGGTCTTTAGAAAAAAGCTAACGTAATGCATTAAGATGGAAAAAAGAAGCACATCTGGACATTCTGCATTGCAAACCATTTAAATTCGATTTCTTGTGTATTTTTGATTCCATGTGTCTCTTTTTTTTTTTAACAATTTTTTTTTTATTTTTATAAACATCCTAGCAGAAGGGTGCTGAGTTGTTCTGATTGTTAGGCAGATGTTCCTCCTCCTTATTTAGAAAGATGTTTTACCCACAGATGGATTTGGCCGTAGTCAGCCTCGGGCCACGCACCAGACCTGCAATCCAGATCTCCTTTTCTTATGAAAATGCCCATTCATTCCTCCTTCTGCTCTTAACTGTCTCACACCCCCCCCCATCCCCCCCAGAGGGTAATTCATTAGCGTCACCCGATCATCCCCCGCTTTCGGGAATCAAAGTCACGGCCTTGTCGTACAGAAGCACTTTGGGTCAAAACCAGTCCGGTGCGAATTCGCGTCCTGTTCCGCCCGGTATTAAAGGATTTATCCGCCTGACTGTTGACTTTTTGTCCCGAATCTCTTTCAGACCGGCCTAATCTCAATCATATACTCTTGTTTACGCCCGCACAGACACAAAGAGGATTACACTGGCCTCGAAAATATGTCCCTCTGGCCTCGTCCAACACCGTGAGAGGATTAAACTCCACTAAGTGTCTGGACAACTGCGTACTAGTGTGTATTCTACATCTATTGTTCTTAAACTAAACTGTTCACTAATACATTGAGGTCAGTTATTCCGCCCGAGATCGCCGCTTGAGTGATGGTACTTTTGTTAGAATTCTTAGTATTTAATCATATTTAAATTAAAATGAATTCTAGCAGACAATCTGTGTATTGTTGGACTAATTATTATGTGGTTTGAGATGTAGATATTTGATTAGATTACGTTTTATTGTTTTTATCCCAAAAAATGAAAAAAAAAAAATCAAAAATAAGTTATCGTGAATGAAATGTGAATTAATTTAAATTATTAAGGACAATAATTTTTTCCCCCTTAAAAGTTCATTATAAATAAAACTGAATCTAATTACTCAAATTTGTTCAGACCTGCCAATCAAATACAAATTTGACCCGGGATTCCTGTACGCCAGAGCTCTTGGGGTTTAAACTGACATGAAAATGTTATCTTATCGTTCATCTGCATCCCGAACCACATGCTTCGCTTACTAATTAGTGCGACAATACACAGATTGTGTTTACACTGTTGTCCTATTTAGTGCACGGAATGTGGTTTAGCACGCAGCCCTGAATTCTCGTTCAACATGTATTACTTGCCTTTCGCAGCCTCCCAGATTAGAATAACGTTACAACAAAAGTTTTTTTTTGTTTGTTTGTTTGTTTTTTCCCCTGCCAGAGTTGACGATACTATTTTCCTACCGATCCATAATAATCTGCATTCAAACTTGAAGCCACGCCTCCTACCTGAATCTGAATCTAATCCTGAGCCGGACAGGAGCCAGCGTGCTTCCTTTACTTGTTCACTTCATAGTGTTTTTTTTTTTTTCCCCGCCGCGTATCACGTTCTGCCTAAGAGGCGGCTCTAACGAGATGAAGCTCTTAGGAGGATTTGAGTTTAAGATGCTGCTCTACCTGCTATAAGTCCCTTAAATCCTGACCTTTGTTCTAATCAGGTTTTATACCCGGGGTGTAGGATTGAGCTCGAACTCGAGCCAGTACGGGAGATTAAACTCTCCGATGCAGCACATAACCTCCTGAGACCTGAGCTATGCTGTTTTTTTTTTTTTGTGTGTGTGTGTGTGTTTTTTAAAACGAGGAATAAAAGGAAGAGGATGATAACTGTCCATCCGTCCTGTATACCCGTTACCTGGAGATATATCCTAGAGCCTATCCCAGGAGACTTCGAGTACGAGGCGAGGTACACCCTCGTACACAGGTTGCCAATCCATCGCAATGCGCGCACCCAATTTGGGAACACCAATTAAACTAATCTGCATGTGGGAGGAAACCGGAGTACCCGGAGGAAACCCACCAAGCACAAGGAGAACATGCAAACTCCACAAACTCACGCACAGACCTGTAGGTGCCAAGGAGACTAACCATGACGCCTCCGTACAGGTTTCACGTCCTACAAGTCAAAATGCGATAATGGTATTGTTGTTATATTTGCAAACACAAATCGACCATAAAGTACAGCGGATTTGCATTCAGCCACGCCCACTCACATCCTAAAAAGGGCTTAAAAAT